>JAVSCE010007377.1:0-109773 GCA_032199065.1 Smutsia gigantea | reverse complement strand
ACAGCTGACCTCTCAGACAGGAAGCATCCAACCCCACCTAGGGGCTCAGTAAACGCAGCTCTCTGGCCTCCTGCTGCCCGCTCCATCAACCGTGTGCCTGCCACCGCACTCAGGGGCCCGGCTGTCAATGCTTCCATAATGTCCTCTGCCACCTTGCCCCTAATCCCATCTGCAGACCTAGGACCAGCAGGGGTGCAGAGCACACCACAGGCAGGTGAAAGCCTGCGGGGGCCGCTGGCCTGACGTGGGAACCCTTGGGCCCGCCCCACTCCGTCTCCCCAGCTGGAGGACTCCAGCCAGCACCCCCCCCCACCCCACACACACTGCCTCCACAGCTCAGGTCTGCGGCTCTGCCCTTACCTCCAGGCCAAAAGCCTGAACCATCAGTCTCCCAACTCCATTTGCCCGTCAGCTCCTCCTGCATCTAAAGTGCCCTTCATAGCAAAATTCTCAAAAGAGTCACGAGCTTCCCTCCTGCACTACTCTGTGAAGTTGGCCCACCACACCTGGAGCCACTCGTCAGGGCAGCGGTGGCCTCTGTGTGCTGAGGTCAACTCTCCAAGGTCGGGTCTCATTGGGCAGCCTTTCCATCCCATGCATACTCTGCTGAGACCCCAGGATACCCCTGAAGCCTCGTTTCTCCTGCCTTGCGGGCCACTCCTTTTTAGTCCCTTGGCCCTGGACCTCTCTTTGCTACCCACCCCTTCCTGTCTCACCGCTTCAAAACATCCCTGTGTGTGGGAGTGGCCAGGTTGATTGCCCGCTCCCCTGGACTGCAGCCTCCCTGGCTGGGCAAGCCCCTCCCCACTTCTGCCTGGATGCAGTGGAGCTCTGGGGTGCTATGTGGGAAACTGGCCAGCATCCCGAACACCCCACAACTGCTCCACCCACAGATGACCCCACCTCGATGATGCTGATTCTATCCCTCTGGTTGCCTGAGCCAAGAACCTTGGGGTCACCTGGACTCCCTGGCTGCTAGGTCTTCACAACACACCCAGAATCCAGCCAGACCCTACCCCTGCACCGTGCTGCCCCACCCCTCCCAGTGGCCATGCCGCTCGAGCCTTGACTATGCCAGGTCGTTCCTTCCCCCCCTCCACCATCACTTGTCACTTGGCACCTCCACCAGGAAGGCCCTCTGGCCACCTGACTGAAGACTCCAAACACACCCAAACTGCTGGCTCCCCTGAGTGCCTGCACCACACGCTTTCTCTCCCACAGCACTGTGGCCCCTGATACGAGATACAATCTGAGAGATTTCCTCTACTGTTCGCCTTTCATCCTGACTTGTCCATAAGCTCCAAGCAGGGAGAGCCTTCTGCCTCTCTGTTTCTTGCTGCAATTAGCACTAAAAACACACCTGCCGGGGGAAATGGCGAAACTCCACTTAGTGGACAAATCTGTGAGTTGATCATCTGGCCTGAATGGAAAAAGGGGCTGTGTGCTTGTTGAGCATGATGGCCGGTGGCTCACGGCCGTACAGATGGGATCCCAGGCTCAGGGCAGCGCCGCCTCGTCCCTGCCTGGTTGTGCCCTCCTGCAGCCACAGAAAACACTGCGAACAACAACAAACAAAACTCGCAAACACGGGTGAGAACACGGGGGCGGGGTGGGGGGTGCAGCTGAGGCCCTTATTGAGGGCAGGCCCCTGGAACCAGCGACGTTCCAAACCACATCAAACACACCCAGATGCTGGATCAAAGCAGATCAAACTTCTTGCACTAGGCCAGGAACATAGAGAAAGGAACCCCAGAATTCCAGGCAACCTGTACTTTTTACTTTGTAGACTGACCATTCTATGCTGTTAGTGCGGACTAAGGTTATTTAATGTGCCCTCTGCCAAGTGAAGAGAGAAAACAAGGTAACCACCAAAAGTGAGGGAGAGCCCACAGAGCCAGGTGGTCATGCCACCCGCAGGCTCTGCACCCCATGGCTCTCGTTTCTGGGCCACATCCCATGGAGGGGAACATGCCTCCCCGCTTGACCTGGGGCCATCCATGGTAGGTCTGAGCTGAGGGCCTCCCACCCCATGGCCCAGGGCAGCACAACCCTGGTGACATGCTCGGCTCAATTTTCAGGGTGTGGGTCCCATGTCCCCAAATGTTGAAGCAGGCCATCCACGTCTACCTTTTCCTGGCCACGGAGCAGGAATGCCGAGAGCCACTGACTGATTCGTGGAGCACCTCACATATGCCACATCATCTCTGATTAAGTTGTGTAGGGACATGGATTTCTACAAATTAAATTTCATTTAAAGTAAACAAATCTGGATTTAGAAATTCACAATATTTAAAATAGGATATTACATTATCTAATGGAGACCCCCTTCTTAAAAGTTAATTTTATAATTACAAAAATAATTCCACTGTACAAGAAAAACTGTAAAGCCATAAACAGAGGGAAAAAATGCAGGTTCTCCTCCTCTTCCGTCCCCCACCGGCGCACACACACACACACACCCTTCCCACCCACCCCATCCCTAGAGCAGTCAGCTGTGCTCGCCAGGCAACTCCACAACCAACTGTTCAATAAACGGTGCATCCCTCCAGACTGTTTTTGTTTTCTATACATAAGTACCTACACATATAAAAACGGGGTCAGTCTACACAGTCTACACTAAGGAGTGTTTTCCCTTAATATATTGGCATTTCTTTTAAATTAAACTTCTGAAATATTTCATAAAGTGAAGGTCCTATGGTAGGTCTTTTGGGGTTCTCATTACGAATTCTGAAAATCACAGAAGTAGAGAACAGAATGCCTTCAGGCTGCCCTCACCTAGACCCAACAGCCATCAGCCCATGTCCAACACTGCCCCTCCACCCCCCCACCTCCCGCCCATGCCAATCTGAAGCAGATCCCAAAAACCGCATCATTTCCTTTGCAAATACTTCATTATCTATCACCGAAGATAAAGACTGTTTTAACACAACCACAGTGCAATTTCTAAGGAATACGGCTAAAACCATCACTCACTCCACAAATGTCCAAGTCTCATAAATACATAATTTTTGGAAAGAGTGATTCTTGGATCAAACAGACTTTGTCCAAAGCCTGCCATCCTGGGTGCTGCTTGGAGGCAACCTGAAGAGGGGGTGCAGTCTCTGCTTTCACAGGCAACGCCTGAGACTTTTAGACCCCATCAGGGACCATATCGCACCAGGAACTGACGCAGGCATGCAGAAAGCACCCTGGGCTGCTCTACCATCAGGAGCAGCAGCAGGGCAGCAGGGGGCCAGCCCTGATGGCACTGCCCGGTAAGTGTCCATGCCCTGGGGGAGAGGCAGACAAACTGGAAAGTGAGCCACTTCAGGGAACTGGGATGAACCAATTTGCTCATCCCAAAGATCACCTTAACTGACATGTCAAAAAATGCCATCCTAGCTCCAGATGAGACCCACTGGCATGCCGGTGGACTAGACCAAATCAGCAGATACTTTCTCCTAATAAGTCTTCTTTTCCATGTCGCCTAGTAATGCAGGCAGATAGGAAGCAGGTGCGAGTTGTGCCCAGTCTCCAGTGCAGAGAAGCCTGCCAGACCAGCCCTGTTCCTGGGAAAACACCCTGAGATGCCCCCAGATGGCCAGGGACCAGTGACTCAGGTGAACCTGGAGGCTACCAAGCCTAGGGTAGACCCAAGGCAGGGAAGAAAGATCTCCACCATGCCTCCATTCCTTCTGCTCCCCACTTTCCTTCTTTTCTCCCTCTGCAACAGGGAAAGGTCAGGAGAGAGGTCCCTGCCCCAGCTGGGAACTGCAAAGATAGCGCCTTTCTTTCAGCGACCACCCTCCACAGTCGGCCCGTGGCAAGTTCATTTGTACATTTTTACAAGGCAGCATTGCCCCACAGCCCCCTGCACACCTGGACGGTTGACAGATCATCACTGTTGCTCCTAGAGGAGCCTGAGGACAGGGGACCAGGGGCACAGGGGTGCTGGGAACCACTGCCTGCCACCTCACCTTCCCAGTTCTTTTAACCAAGCAAATTCTTAGTATGAAGGGGAAGGTCCTGTAAATCATGGAACAATCCAGAATGAATTCACTTCCATAGCAGGGGTCTTATCCAGGAACCCTGGGGACACAGGGTTATGAGGAAGTTCTGTGGTCACCCTCCTTCCCCAACAGAAATGGGACCCAGAGAGGAGTTGGGAGGGCTGGGAGGCCTGGGCCTGTTCACGCTGGTGTGAGGAGGGAGGCTCCCTCCAACGCTCTTTGCAAAGCATTATTGATTATGCTGTGTGCTGGCACCAGTCGATGGTCCTCCCTACTCACTCAGAGCTGGCCATTAGCGTGCACTCCCAAGTTCTGGCCTAGACTCCCGCCTGGTGTGGGCAAGGAGCTCAAGATGAAATCTGCCTCAGATAACCCACACGGAGGGGGTCACAAGTGAATGATGTCATTAAGGTCATCTTCCTGCCCCTGATCCGCCAGATAGCTGTGCAGCATGACGTTGCACGCCACACCTCAGCTGGGTGGGTGTCCTGCCTTGTCCAAGCCACCAGAGCCCCACAGTCACCACTTGAGAGGAGGGGCTATGCAAAGCTGCCTTTTCCAATAGACATGTGTGCCAGTCAGGAGGGTGAACAGAGGAACTTAACAGCACTATTTCAGAGGCAGACAGATGGCAGAGCCCGACGTGGGGAGCTAGTCCCCCTCTATGCCAGCTCACGGTCCTGCCTCAGTGCAAGGGAGGGACCCAGCAGGCTCCCTCTCAGTGCCGGCAATTAGCTTGTATTCTTTACTTGCTTCACCTGCTGGATGCACTACAGACACTTTAAGCAGTCTGAAGGTCTGGCTGACCAGGGGACAGCCCTTGCCCTGGTGTGTCCCTCACCCTCTCCTCCCTCTTGAAGGTTTGAAGGTTTTACTCCTGGTAGTACATGGTGTGGGGTGTCCTCAGAGCTGACTGCTTTATTCTTCTTTATTCTTGCATACGATGTGCAGAGACACCAACCATTCAAATGACAATCAGGCATTATGTCTACCAGAATCCCGGCCCTGGCATTGGCTGGGGCAGCCTGTTTCTGGGACACGGTAAACATTCCCAAATAACTGTGCCCAGGCAGCCAGCAGGCAGGCCCCAGGCCTGGGCAGATATGAAGTGACAGGCCACGATGTCACTTCACCCCTTGGGAAGAAAACTTCCGCTCAGTGGCGCCTAGCGGATTTGAATAGACGCCGACGCAAGGGCCAGCCACTTGGCCACGTGCCCCAGGTCCGGCCTGGCCTGCAGGGCCCTGGCCACCCACAGGTCTGGATGTGCTCACGGTAAAAGGAGGTTCTCAAAACAAAAGCCAAGCAACTTATCCTGGCACAGGCTCCTGAAAGCAGGGCCCAGCCCTTGACAACAGACCTCATTTCCAGCCAACTGCCCACCTACATATTCCCATGCACCCCTGCCCCAAATCCTAACTCACAGAAACCAAGACGACTGAGACACAACCCCCCTTTCCTGCGTGTACTGGCACAGCCCCAGGGGATCCAACCCCGCTGCTGGCCCAGCGGCTGCAACAGGTGCACCGAGGAGTGAGGCCGGTGACTCTCCTCGGATGTTCCAGAATCACGCAGAAAGAACCCTACAGGAAGCCAAGGCCTGCAGCCCTCAGCGCCCCGCCGACGTGCCCCACCTGTCTGAGTGCGCGGCTCTGGGTAGGCACACTGGGCCAGCGGCCTCCGCGACCAAAATAGCAGCCAGCCGCCTGGCCAGAGCTGGGCGGGGGCGAGCGGCGGGAGCAGGCAGGCCAGGCCGAGCGCCGCCCCGCCCCCGGCCCAGGTCACTGTACCCCCGCGCCCGCGACCCGCGCTCCCGAGCCACCTGCGCGCCGGGCCGGAGGTCGGGTACGGGGAAGGGGTCTCGGGGTTCGGGGAGGGGCCGGGGGTCCCAGGAGGGGACTTAGGGTCCCGGGGAGGAGCCCGGCGAATCCAGGAGCGGACTCCGGGAGGGTGGGGGTTCCGAGGCGGAATCGGGGGGCGCCAGGGCGGCGGTGGGGAAGCGGGGGCTCAGGGGCTCGGCGGCTCGTCCCGCCGCCCCGCGCACCTGCACGCCAGCGCGCCCCTCCGCCCTGGCCCTTACCTGGCGCGGCGCGTACTGGCGGTCCCAAAGGTGCCAGCCCGGCAAGCACGGGCGCAGGATCCGCGGGGGCGGCGGCGGCGGCGGCAACAGGAGAAACGGCCGGGCTCGATAGAGCGGCGAGGCCCGGCGCGCAGGGATGCTGCGGCGCGCGAGGGCGCGAGGGCGCGAGCGCGGGAGGGTGAGGCGCGCGCTCGTAAGCCACGCCCCCGTCGCCCTCCTCCCCGTCCGGCTCCGCCCCCTCCCCGTTCCCACCCCTCTGCCCCGCCCCTCTCCCTCCCCTTTTTTCACCTTCCTCCTCTCCTCCGGTCCTTGCGCCCTCTCCAGGTCTCCCTCCATCCTCCTCCGCCCCCCTCCTCCTATGCCCCCAGGTCCCCAGAGGCTGCCCCTGCCCTGACTGGGCCTCTGGTGGGTCCAGCCCGCTTCTGATTAATTGCCTAATTGCCCCCTTCCTCAACTCTGCTAATGGACCACAGAGCCCCTTCTGGGAGCTTGACCTTACCCCACCCCTTTCCAGGCCCCCCAAATCCTCAAGGTTTCCTTTAACCCCAGGCCTAGGTGCCACTCGGATGGGGACCTGATCTGCACAAATGTGGAGCGAAACCATGTGGGTTCCCAGGACAGTCCACTCTTCTAAGCAAATCTGACTTCGGGCAAGAAAATCCCACACCAGGCTCCCTGCCCTTTACCCAGGGTGAGGTGGGCAGGCACCTCGTCCAATCTAGGTTTTCCCTAAGGCCTTCCGTGCCCCCATGCCAACTGTTTGCTAAGTGTTCTCCAGTCTCTACACCAGAGAGCCAAGGGTTCCCCAGGTTGGTACCTGGTGACACACATGCGCACTAACCCCCAGGGGTGGGACCCGGGTGACCTCAGGAGACTGCTCCCTTTCCCGTGGACAGAGGAGTGACAGGCCTGGGACAGTGGCTGGCTGGGCCAAAGGCCGCCTGAGGGATTCTGTCTGGAGAAAGGGACACGGCTGAGCCAGCTAGGATTTCCCCACATGCAGGGGTCGGGGTGCTCCCCCACCAGGCCTGGCTGCAGCTCTCTGGTCTGCAGCGCCTCCAGGGGAGCCTGAGGCTGCTTTCCTGATGTCGTGGCTGCTGAGAGCCAGAGCAAGAGTTTAAAAAGGAAGCCTGTCCTAAGTGATCGGGAACGGCCCAACAGCCTCTGTCCCCTTCCCAAGCTGGAGTCCTGAGAACCCACTAGACCAACAACAGGCCAGCAAAAGGTGAAGATGTTGAAGTTGGTGCTGAGGGGGTTAGTGGGGTGGGTGGGAGCTTGCCCCTTCTCCCTCTGAGGGGTCTGGTACTCCAGCTTGTCATGGCCCAGTGCTTCCAAGGTGACCATGGGAGACCCATCCTGCCCCTCCAAGAGAAGCAAAGGGCGGAATTTCTGCCATTGGGCCGAGAATCTCTGGTAGAGCCCACAGCACCTCCTGCTCAGAGTTCAGTGCTTACAACTGTAGGCGAAATGGGGAGGTGTCCTTGACAGACTCCCTTCCACTGCAGGGGCCCGTGGATCTGCGCTCCCCATGCCATTTGGATTAAAGCTCAACAAGAAGAGATATGGGCAGGCTGCTTAACAGCATCCTATGTCGAGAAGGGACCCACTCCTGGGTTCGACTCTCATTTTCTCACACTCTTGCTATAGGACACCGTGCCCTTGTCTGGCGCCTCAGGACAGCCCTCAGCAGGCTGTGAGTGGGTACTTGACACACCGGGAGCCTTCACCCAGGAAAATCAATGCATGCAGCACAAGACGGCAGATTCCAGATATTTGCAAAACTGTCTGGGAAGAAGGATTACTTCGTGGGGTTTGGAAGGGCAGAAGGAGGACAGATGGGTAGAAATTAGGTTAGAGCAGATTTCGCCCACTGTGAATGCTTTCTGGCAGACCAATGGCCAGAGGAGCTGCTGCCCTAAAGGAGCAAGTCCTGCAGGACCCATGTCTAGACAGGCTCTGGGGCCCTGGCGGGAGCCTGCTAGAGACACCTGCCTCGGCAGGGTGACCCCGGCGCCTCTCCCAGCTGCTAGAGCACGCCATACTCCCACATATACATCTGGTCTGCCCTCCTTCCCTTCTCCTCTGCAGAGCAGAAAGCACTGGCAGAAAGGAGGCTTAGCAGCCTGACCTGGAGCATAAGTAACCCCCTCTGGCCAGTTTCCTGGTTTGTCTAAGAGGGGTAAGGGTAGATTCACTGAGATGACAGCAGGCTTCCCACCATCTAGCACCTGGCAGGGCCTCCTTTCCCTGTGGCCTTGCCCAGGTCACACAAAATGACCCAGTTTATCTTTTTGCTCTTGTCACTGTTCTACCTTCTATTCTGGGACATCGTAAACATGTAAGCATAGCAAACAATCCCTCTTTTCAACTCAGATGTCCCCAGTGTGTGCCATCCTCCTCCCTGGAATCCTGCTGGACATGTGGCGCCTTTCCGGAAAGCTGCACTGGGGCAGCAGCATGTAGTGAAGGGCTTGCTGAGCCATCATCGCTCTGTGTGCCCCACTCAGTATTTCAGCTGTCAGACCACTGAATGTCCCTGATTCTGGTTAAGGGGTATGATCTCGGCTTCCCAGCACTTCCAGTGTCCCCAAGCACACAGCATGCTCATCAAGCCTGCCTTTGTCATGTGCTCACGGAGCGTAAACGCTCCAGAGAGGGGTGCTGGCAAAAGCACTCCCCAGTTGGAACCAGGGGAGAGTGGCAATCGGGGATGGCAGAACAGGCCACTAGCAAGCCGCCCATCAGCTTACCAGAGCTGGCGACCTTGGCTGACCTGCATCAGCAATGCCTTTGAGACCCCTAAGGCCACTTACACAGACAGCTGCCTGGCTGGCCACTTGGCAGAGGCCCATCAGGCTTTAGCGCCAAGACTTGCATAGCAGCGTCTCCCCAACAGTCCCACCCAGCCGAGTCGGGCAGAAGGTCCCCTCAGACTGATATGTCAGTTACATATTGTAGCATTAATTACACTACACTCCTCTCTCAATTACGGCCTGCACCAGGGTCTACTACAATGCTTCTTGGTGTATTTTTTCCAGTCTGGTCTTCATTTTGAGCTTCTAGAGCTTAGTGAAGTCTATTGACATTTTGGGGGGAATAATGCTTTTACATGCATAAAATAAAATACAGTATTAAGAAAAAAAGCTATTATTTTGAAATCCAGTTATCAAAGTAATTGTGATCCATTTGCTTTTTTAGTTACATGTTGTGTAACACACTGTAGCAGCAGGCTTGATAACTAGTAATTATGAAGTTGTGATAAGCTGCCTGGTATTTTGCAGTGTGAAAATATCTGTGATTTCTGTTGGAGGCAGGCAGCACAGCTCTGTGTCTTCTGCCTGTACTGATACTTGAAGGGGGTGTGACATTTCAGTTACAGACACATGGGGGAAATGTGTTTTTTTTCTTCCCACCCCTTCTATCTGCATGGACCCTTGAAAGGCTATCCAGATTAGGACTAATATTTTAAAGGGAAGGGACTTTGTACCCCCTAGCACAATGCCTGTGGAGTATCACTTCCAAACATGGTAACTGACTCTGGGCTTAAAGGGATGGAAGTTCAGCTCAAACTCCTAGCTCACTTACCTCTAAAGATGCTTCAGGTACAGCTGGATCCAGGGGCTGGATCTTGTCCTCTCCTGCTTTCTCTTTGGACCCTGATTCTGCTTGGGTCCTGTCTCACACTAACCTGCCACATGGCCACTGGCAGTCCCAATCCAAAAGGATTACAGAGACTCTTTATTACCATACTGCGAGTCTCATGGAAGGACTTTGGTTGGCTCTTTTGGGTCTCATGCCCATCCCATGAACTTATAACCTTGGACAGGGATGGGGAAACATGGCCGGTCAAACCTGGGCCACACGTCTATGCCTGCAACAGGGTGTGGTTGGTAAGCTAGCAGAACTGTGGGGCTGGGTGAGAAGCAGCACCCTAGTGAACACAGGATGCTGAGTGGACAAAACCAGCCCATGTCCACTGTGTTAGAGCCAGAGGGTGAGTGAGTAATCACCTTGCATTCTTTTGTGGGCAGAGTTTCCTGCTGTTTAAAGAGACCCACAATCAGGGGCTTAACCAAAGAAGAAGCTTATTTACTTCTTATATAACAGTGCCTGAGGTGGACAGGCAGACCAGGGCTGCAGGCAGCTTTGCCATCCACCGTAATCCAGCAGGCTATCCCGGTGCCTCTCGCAGCTGCTAGACCACGCCATACTCCCACATATACATTTGGTCTGCCCTCCTTCCCAACAGGAGGGAAAAAGGGCTTGTTGTCAGGTTCAGTGAGCCAGGAAGTGGCACGTACCACCTGTGCCCCATTGACCAGAACTGAGCCACGTCACTGCATTAGCTGCGAGGGAAGCTTGACTGGGTGATGGCTGGCTGAGTAACTGTGTGGCCAGCGGAGAAGAAGTAGGTATGCCTGCGCAGTTAGGAACCACCACACACTCTAGTGTAATTAATGCTACAGAAGTGTACATGGAATACTTCTCACCCCCTGGAATACCTGAAATTGAAATTACCAAGAGCAGGCTAGGATGTACAGCCACTGGAATGCTCATCCAGTGCTGGTGGGAGTGTAAAATGGTGCAGCAATTAAAGGTAAACATACATGTGCCCTGTAACTTCCAATTACTCTTCTGGGTATATACCCAACAAAATTATGTGCACATATTCCTCATGAGATGTGTAGCAGCTTTATTGCTACAACCCCAAATTAGGAAAAGTCCAAGTGGACATCAACAGTGGAAAGAAGGAATCCAGGTGTATTCACACTGTGGAATACTACTCAGCCAGAAAAAAGGAAGAGTTCCATGCAAGAAGTGGATGCATCTGTTAGATATGGTTCTGAGTGAAAGAAGTCAGACCCAGAAAAGCCCACTCTGTCTGCTCTGCCTAGCTGAAGTTCTACAACAAACAACATAATCAGTGGTGAACAGAAGTTCTACAACAAACAGCATAATCAGTAGTGAGCAGCATCAGAATTGCTGTGATTCCCAGGCAGACTGATTGGACAAGGCATTGTAGGGCTAGAGCTCCACTCTCTGGCCCTGGGGAGCAGTTGGCTGAGTAGATGCAGGGGGCACAATGCCCTCAGCTCTGCACTGAGGATTCTGCACTTTAATGTTTGTATGTTATGCCTCAATCCAAAAGCACAAAGATGCAAAACAGGAAACTTTATGTAGTTAAAAATGATGGTGTGTTCAACTCTCACTACAGGCCCTGCCTGGGGTTGGGAGAAACCCAGCCCCCAGCAGAGCATTGCTGAGGGCAGAGGCTGCCAGCAGATGGCAGGCATTGTGTCCCTGAGAACCCACGTTTGAGTTTCCCAACGTGGGTGCACACAAGCATGCTGGCCAAATTGTCCAGAAAGGAGATGGGTTCTGGTGGCCTCTATTTATTCCCCATTGGGCGTGCCTGTGAATAAAATTGCACTATTTCCAGAATCTCTCCCCTGGCCTTAGTGCATCCCCATATCAATAGGTGTTTCCAAAGGGTGGAGAGAAGTAGTTTATCTCTGTATCAATAGGTAATTACAAACATGAGTGAGGGCATATCTAGACCAGAGACATTGGGTGGGGTCTCTTCTTATGCAGCCAGGTTGTGAGAGACACAGAATGACTGCTTGTAAGAAATAAACTGGTTTCTCCCACTCTATTTCTCCCTTTGACTGACTTTGGTTTTGAAGGTACTTTACTCTGTAATTTTCCCCTCGAAGTTACATCTGGTGTAGTTGGCAGGATCTCTGAACCTGAAATCTGTCTACATGAGTGTGACCCTTGAGCAGGCTGCCCCTAGAGATGCTGGGGAGATGCCCAGAACCACCCCCCACCGTGGATAGTGGGGAGGCCCCAGTGGCTGCAGTTAGAGGGTGCAGCTTCACCCAGGAGCCCCCTACCTGTGGGGCTTCTAATTGGGCTGCCCCTAGTGAAGAATTGGTCTAGGGTAAAGCACCGTGGGGCCTTCCCCAGAATTGGGGAAGGGTGGAGACACCGGAAGCTGTGAAATTAGCCCTCCCTGAGATAGAAGACTGCTTAGAGGCCCTGAGTGGCAGTGTAGTAGCTGGGATTGCAGGATCTCTTTTCCTCGAGATAGTGGAAAGTGTTATTGAGGAGAGAGAAAGTTATCAGGGAGAGGAAGAGACTTCAGCAAGAGAGAGACACACTTCAGCATCACTTGCAGAAGATGGGTGATGACCTATGAGATGCCCTTAAGAAAGAGAGACAGTTATTGAGAAGATAGGTCAAGCTCTTGGAAGATACATTAGCAGCAGTGAGGGAGGAGATATCAGAAGAATCCGCATTGCGGGAGGCAGTGGGGGAGGGGGAGGAAAGAGCAGTGCCTTCAGCCCCAGAGATGGTAGAGGAGATGTTGGGAGAGGATGAGGGGGTGAGGCTGAGGGCTGATCTGTTGCTGAGGCCACTGCCTGAGGCAGCAGCCTTTCCTGTATGAAAGGCCTGCCCCGTTGTAATTAAGAAAATAAAAATGTAACAACCATGGGCTCCCCAGGGGGAAGAGCTGCCCCATCCCCAGGTTGTGGAGCACTCCATGCTCTGCCCCTATATCCAGGATGAGCTGGTGTAATGAGCGGCTGGTATTGGCAGAAGCCATGGGAACCTCTGCCTACATGGCTTCTGCATCTCTGGGGTATGGGGTTAGAAAACATTGTGATGTCAGGTTCTGAAATGGGTAGACTGGCTTCCATGATACTCATCCCTCCAGCAGCAGTTGCAAAGCGCCTGTCACACCCTAGGGAATCAGGCACTTCTGGATTGGCTGACAGCAGCCATCAGGGCAGTTTGGCCTAATCAGTGATTTGCTATACTTCCTTACTAGCTGGAAAACATATGCAGAGCTCCAGCAGGTGTTACAGTAGCCGGCATGAAAAATGTCATGTATAATATGGACTCCCAGGGCCCCTGTGAGGAGTTGTTCACCACAGGGATGAGAAACCTGGTGCTCCATACAGCTCCCTCATCTCTCTTTGGGTCCCTAGTGACTAATCTTGCCCCCCACATAGGGCAACCCATGAGTAAGGCTACTCATACTTTAGCAGATCTGGGGGAAGTTGAAACAATAAGAGCACAGAAGGAAGTATGGACTGTGACTGAAAGGAGAGGTGCAAAGGGCCCCGTGAAGGTCTCGAGGATCCAGATATGGGTTGATTTGATAAAGGCCGGGGTAGTGAAAGAAAAACTCGATGGGCAGCCCAATAGGATCTTGTTAGAACTGTGGCACCAATTAAAGCCAGAGCAGCCGTTCCAGCTGCTGAGTCCAGGACATGGAAGCTGGCATCAAAGCTCCACGTCCAGCCTTTGTCCCTGCAAGACTTTCTGAGATACAGAACTCAGGCTTCGCCTGGGCTGTCACCCCCGCAGGACAATGATTGGGCACCACGGTTTGACAGGGGTTGTGGTCAAGGTCTCCATCTTGGAGGCCACATGTAGAATTAGCAAATTATTGGTCCCTTGTGAATGTACAATGTGTCCTGGTGCTGGTGGACACAGGAGCTGAGTGTACTTTGATTCATGGCAACCCTGAGCATTTTCCTGGGACCCCTGCTGTGATAGAAGGCTATGGGGGTAAGGCAATTAGAGTGAAGAAAGCCCAAATCCCATTGGGGATAGGGCGTTTACACCCAAAGGAGTCTACTGTGTACATTTCTCCCAATCCTGAATGTATTTTAGGGGTAGATATCCTGCAGGGCCTGTGGTTACAGACCACTACAGGTGAATTCAGAATGAGGGTATGTCTGGTAAAGGCAGTTCTGAGGGAACTCGTTAATTATCTACCTGTAGCTCTGCCTGTGCCTTGGCGAGTGACAAATACTAAGCAGTATAAATTGCCTGGGGGCACAAGGAAATTGGGGAAACTCTACAGGAGTTGGAGAAGTTGGGCCACATAAAGCCCACTCTTAGTCCTTTCAATTCCCCAGTGTGGCCAGTGAAAAAGCCAGATGGCTCCTGGTGTATGATCATGGACTGACTACAGGGAATTGAATAAAGTCCACACCCCCTTTGCATGCTGCTGTCCCCTCTATTGTAGCCCTTATGGACAGCCTCAGTCACGAACTAGGCTGTCATGAATATCATTATGTTGTGGACCTTGCTCATGCTTTCTTCTCTATTGACCTAGCACAGAAAAGCCAGGAACAGTTTGCCTTCACATTGGAAGGCTGACAGTGGACATTCACTGTTCTGCCACAGAAATACCTCCATAGCCCCATCATTTGTCACGGACTTGTAGCCCAGGACTTGGCCACATGGAAGAAACCTCAAACAGTGTGGCTGTATCACTACACTGATGATATTATGCTCATGTCTGATTCTCTTGCAGATTTAGAAGGGGCAGTTCCTAGACTGCTGCAGCATCTACAGGAGAAGGGATGGGCTGTGAACAGCACCAAGGTTCAGGGACCTGGTTTGTCTGTAACATTCTTGGGGGTTGTCTGGTCAGATAAAACTGAAGTTATTTCTGAAGCAGTCATAGACAAGGTCCAGGCTTTCCCCACCCCTACCACTGTGGCAGCATACAAGAGTTTTGGGGTCTTTCGGGCTGCTGGAGAGTGTTTATACCATACTTGGCACAAATTCTGAAGCCCTTATACTGGTTGATATGAAAGGGCATCAGGTGGGACTGGGATGAGACAGTGAAGTTGCTTTTACTGCTGCTAAGCAAGCAGTCAAGGCCATACAGGCCTTGAGTTTAATGGATTCATCAAGGCCCCGTGAGCTTGATGTTCATTAACTGAAGATGGTTATGGATGGGGCCTTTGGCAGTGGCTTGAAAGGACATGCCAACCTACTGGATTCTGGTCACAACTATGGAAAGGAGCAGAGGTGCAGTACACCTTGATAGAGAAGCAACTGGCTGCTGTGTGCCATGCCTTGCCGGCTACAGAGCCCATCACCAGAACAGCTCTGACCAAGGTAATAACCACCTATCCCATCTCAGGGTAGGTGCAAGACTGGACCCAAAGGCCATGGAGTTGCATGGCACAGATGCCTACACTGGCCAAATGGGGTGCATATTTACAGCAGCATAGTACCCTGTCTACTAGCCCCTTAAGTGGAGAACCCCAATGCTTCAATTGGGGCCAGTGACCTACAGCAGTGGAAAGCAGAAAGAACTTGCTTTTGAGCCATTGGTAGCCAAGAGTCCTTATCAGGAGGGAAAATCCCCTATACATGAAGATTCTTGGTATACAGACTGCTCCAGTCGTGGGCAGCCTCCAAAGTGGAGGGCTGTGGCTTTCTATCCTAAGACTGAGACAATGTGGATGGAGGATGGAGAGGAGAAGAGCAGCCAATGGGTTGAGGTGTGGGCAGTGTGGCTCGCAATCACCCAGGAGCCCTCCCCTATAGTTGTGTGCACTGACAGCTGGGCCATCTATTGGGGCTTGACCCTGTGGCTACTGATATGGTATCATGCCAACTGGATGGTTGGTCACTGGCCCCTTTGGGGGCAAAAGTTGTGGCAAGACGTATGGGCCTCTGGTCAGACTAAGAAAGTTACAGTATATCATGTGACTGGCCATTTGCCTTTGGCATCCCAGGGAATGATGAAGCAGACACACTGGCCCAGGTGCATTGGCTAGAAGGAAGGCCTGCCTCTGGTGTTGCCCAGTGATTACACGTGGGACAAAAGACAATGTGGGCTGTAGCCTGTCGGTGGGGCTTGCTGTTGACCTTTGAAGAAGTCAGCAGAGCCCAGAAGGAGTGCCTTGTGTGGTCTAAAAGGGACTTACACGGAGTCCTGCAGCAACATGGGACAATAGTAAAGGGACCAATACTCCTTGTCAGGTGGCAGATAGACTATATTGGGCCTCTGCCCATATCAGAAGGATATCAGTATGCCATAACTTGTGTGGACACAGCTACTGGCCTGTTGATTGCTTTTCCTGCATGTTGTGCAGATCAGCAAACCACCAAAAGGGGTCTAGAGCTTCTCTTTGCAGCCTATGGCTGGCCGCAGGTGATTGAGAGCAATCAAGGCACCCACTTTACTGGACATGCATTACAAGGATGGGTGCAGCGATTAGGAATAAAGTGGAAGTTTCATGTACCGTATAACCCTACTGGGGCAGGCAAGCATGATAGAGAGGTACAACGGTTTGTTGAAATCTGGCCTGAAGTCGAACACCAATAGTCTATGGGGCTGGTCAGTTCACTTATGGACAGTGCTGCGGCATTGGAATGAGAAGCCCTGAAAAAGAGCCCTGAGCTCTATGGACATGCTAACACACATTGCTGCCTCTCTTGTACAACTGTATGTGCAAACCAAAGAGGAGTTACTGATGCTAGGATATGGCCAGCAGAGCAACATCCTGCCAGCAGCTCCAACTGCATTAAACCCTGGAGACTCTGTTGAGTGGTATTTTATTGAATAGAACCAAAATCATTTTGAAAGAGAGTATAAGAGTAAATAAGACATTTCATAGAACAGACTAGGGAAAACATTAGTTTGGGCAGAAAGCACTGCATGATGTAGACCCGCATCCATTTATGTTTTAAAGTATTTATGTGAACATATCAACAGTTGTCACATAAAACAGAAGTAAACAGAATAGGACATGGCAACTGTGCTTCGTAGGACATCAATCTTGGCACGCTGGTGCTTTCTCTTGCGTCTTGCCCTCCCTCAAACAAATGTGAATATGCACACACTCTTTTAAAAGGTCTGGTATCAACTTCTCTCTCTTTGTTTTAAAAGTGGGATGTATAATTTAAATGTCATTCTGCAGCTCCCTAGAGGACACCCCTCAGCATGCACCTCCCTCTACTGCATTCCTTTTACAGTCATTATGAAGCCCTCTCAGAGTCACATGTGCACAGGTAACAACAATTTAATCCAACCACATAGAAGTACATTTCGCAAAGATTTCTCACCCCACCTCCTATTCCAAGCCCCAGAGAAACCACATTTCAATTCTGGGAATCACTGTGTCACTAACAGAAGGTGCTGTGTCTCTGTCTCCTGGTTCATTGGCATCAGGCAGTAGCTGATGGCTTCTTGGGATGAGAGAGGACCATCTGCTGCCACATCTCTTGTTGTCCCGTAAAATTTAAAATACATGCACTACTACTAGTTCTCTGTGGGTTTCCTGCGTATTGTCAGACACTAGGCTCGGGTGTTTCCCTTCCCCACTCACTCACAGCGGGGCACCATGTAAGAGAAGAAGCACAGGCTCCCGTTCTCCGGCCCTTCCCTCCCACGTCCTTCCACCTACTGTTCCTCATGCACAGTCTCAGGATTCTTTTTTTACATTTTGAAATTTCTGTATTGGAATCCATGTAGATCGATTCAAAACACAGAACTAGAAAGAACGTATGTGTGATCACAGTTGGAGCTGGCGTATCCCGTGGGGTGGGGGAGTGGGAACCACCCCAGGGATGTCCTGTCCCGCACCCCTTCCCCAAAGCCCCACAACTGTGCAGTTTGCTTTATGGTCGCCCCACAGCTCTGCTGTTTTCTGCTTTTGTTCTGGAATTTCTCAAGCTTTTCCTTCTGAGCTCATGCCTTCACCATAACAGCAGGTTTCTGCTCCCTAGGTTTGATACTGTTCATTACTGTGACCCCATTTCTTCCTGCAGACCTGCTCCTCTGAGCCCTGCCTGCTGCCCCACTCCTGGTGTCAGGCAGGCCCAGGACTGTGTCCATGTCTCGGCCTCACTGCCTCTATTGGGGGCAGGAGCCCCTTTCAGGAGGCACAACCCCGGCCTCCCCGCAGAGCCTGTGCCAGCTGCTGGCCCTGCGAGGCTCATGGTCACAGTGGAATGCTAGGCTCCTTTCTCTCGCTGCCACCTGCAGTCCCCAGGACGGACCTCCTGTCCTTCAAACTTGCTGGTGACCTATTTCTCTCTGGAGCTGGCTGGAATTGTCTCTGTCCCTGGTTCTCTGAAGTTCCGTGAGCTGTCCAGTGTGGGCAGGTTGCCTAGGACAGCTTGAGGCATCATTTCTCCTTCACGCCCCCTTCCTCCCACTTCTCTGGGACCCTGCTGCTCAGAGGTTGGGCTATGCAAATTGACCCTCCAGCCTTCTCAGCATTTCCCTCCATTATCACCTCCTACCTCTGTCCCACTGCTATGTCCCCTCTGCTTTCTTTTTGGAGCTTCTGAAACTTCTATCCGTCTGAACCTTCACCCCCAGGAGCTTGTCTTGGTCTGGAAGGCTCCCTTCTACAGTGCCTCGTTCTGCATTCATGGATGCTCGTGTCTTTTCTCCAAGATTCTTGAGTTTACTTTCTGGGGGGATTTTTGAATTTTATGTGATTTTCTGCACCACCTCCAGCTTCCTTTTCCTGGTGGGTTGATCTGCTTGTTTCTCTTTCAGCTGTAAGGGTTCCCTTGTGGTGACTGGGCTGCACCCTCAAAATCACATGTGAGTCACTGAGTTCCTCACTGGTCCCCGAATATGTCACCAGGGAGTGCTCAGGCAAGGACCAGCCCCTTCCCCAGGGCCCCAGCTTTCTGTGTCTTTTCTCTCTGGCTTTCCATTTCCCCGGGGAAAGAACTCACTGACCTGCAGCCTGGACTGGGGTGGGGATGAGCTGGCTCTCAGGCTCTCCCAGGCTGTGCTGGGGCAGGGATGGAGGGTGGCCTTATCCCCCAAGGTAGACTTTCACTCCCTGCTCCTGCCCTCCCCTGTCCCTGATGTCTCTGATGACAGAAAGTACAGAATGGGATGTGGATGTGGGAGTCTCATTGCTTCTTAGATTCCCACCCAATTCTCCCATTACTCATCTCCACCTCATCTCCACACTCAGTGGTCCCCAGTCCCCAGAACTTCCCAGGTTCTGTGGTAATGCCTCCTCGATGCTGGGCCCCTGCCCTCCTGGCCTGCCTGCTATAGTGTCTCACTTATCATCTGCCTCTTGCTTCCAAATGTTGCTGGCTTCTTTCAACTACTGTCATCTCTTCTTCTGTTCTCCCCATTGCTCATTTCTTCCCCAGCATTTTCAGAGGAAAACTTCCAGACAGACAGAAAAGTTGCAAGAATTGGATGGTGAATGTGTGTAGGTTCACACCAACTCTTTTTGACTTCCTGGACCTGATTCCAATGCATGTGTGGCGTCTTCCCACGCAGGACACCAAGCAATTCTCGAACACCAGCAAGGTGTCTGGGAGCTCAACTCAATCCTGATTCTTAATTGTCTGGACTTGGAGAGGGCACCAGACTCCCCAGGTTAAGGTCTCCCTCCTACAAGACTCCACCTCCCACTCCAGATGCCAGTTGCAAGCCCCAGGCAGTTCCTTGTGCTTCTGACCTACCTGCTACAGACTGGAGGCTCCTACCACCTCCCCCTTAGGTTTGATTAATTTGCTGGGGGACTGCTCACTGAACTCAAGAAAACACTTACTTTTATCACTGTAATAAAGGTTACAAGTTAACAGCCAGATGAAGAGAGACATAGGTCAAGGTGGCAGATAAAGGAGCTTCTTTCCTTATGGAGCTTGGGGCCTGGCTTGGTGGCATGTGGAAGCTTTCTGGTTCCCGAAGAGTGGAAGCTCTCTCCCCCTGAAGCGGGATCTAAGAGAGAGATAAGCTCTTCTGTGGGGGTGGGCGGGGGAGAGGTTGTGAGGGCTTCATTGCATAGTCATGATTGACTAAATTATTAGCCGTTGCCTGATTGACTAAAATGAAATAAAACTGATTGACTAAATTATTGGCCATCACCACCTCCAGCCGCTCTTGGGTGGGGTGCAAAAGTATCTCATTAACATGGCAAGACACTCATTTCACCTTTAAGGCTCTGCAGTGTTTTCAGGAGCTGTGGATGAAGGTCAAATATACCTGGGAAATATGTATTTCTTATAACTCATTGAATTGCAACATGAATACCTACCACAAATTCCACGTTAGCACGTTGCCACACTTGCTTCATCACACAGCTATTCACCCGTACATCCCACCATTAATCCATCTCATTTTGAAAAATGCACTTCTAATTACAGATGCCACTACACTTCTAAACACATAATGTTTTCTATTGAAGATTGGTTTGTTCCTTTTTATGTTTTTAACACCCCTCCAGTGTCTGGGGAGGCTCCTTGGAATGCATATGAGTCTCCTTGGTCCCTTGGTTATCAGGGTTTCTCCGTGGCAGCCAGTTTCTCTCCTGAAATTTTCCCAGGTGCCCAGTAAGTTTTGGTTGTCTGTTCATTTGTAAGGATGAAGATTGGGCGGACTCATTTATGGGGCTGGTTGCTTTCCTCTGGCTTTGAGCATGTAGGTCAGTTTCCCCATAGGCACAGGTTCCTGGAGCTGATGGTATGGGGACATCATGCAGGGGAAGGCCAGGGATGTGGTGTCCGTACAGGAAGTGCCTCCTAGCTGGGATTTACCAGGCGTGGCATGTGGGATGTGCTGGCTGGCTGTGGCGTCCCTTAGCTAAGCTTCCTACATTGTGCAGGGTTAGCGTGGGCCACCCTGGAGGGCACAGAGACTTGTGCGCTCAAAGAGAGCAAGGCTGCCCAACTGTGGCCTCCCAGTCTTACTCCCTGGGGCAGGGGGGCCAGGCCCAGCAGCTGCAGCATCAGCTGGGCCTCTCTCAGCTTCCCCATCCCTGGGCTGGTGCGTGACCTGCTCTGAATGACCCACATCACTGAGGCTGCTGCTTGGAGGCAGGGGTGCATGCAGAGTGTGGGCCAGGCCATCTCTGGGTTCCAGCTCATGGGCACTGTCCCCTCATATCCATCTGCCCTTCCTGTGCCTACTCCCGAGCTTCAGAGATGGCAGCCCGCTCGGGCTCTCAGCTCATTCCTGCAAGAGGCGGCATCTTCCCCCATGCAGGCCCCCACATGCCCACCAGAGCAATTTGACCACTTGGGCAGTTTAAACTCATTTTTGCAGGGGCACTTCTATTTATGTTCTTGGTTTCCATGTGTTCTTTGGACATAATATGGATGGTATCATGCCTGTTGTATTTATAATTAAATAAATTAAACCTAATACTACTTAATGACTCAAGAAACTTGCCCACCAGGTGAAACTGGGGCTTTGCTTATTTAGGTGCAGCCCTTCATCATCCTTTAAAAATATGAGTCTCAGGCTCCAAGCTCATACAAGCCGGGGAAACTTCACCTCAGCCCTGTGCCTTGGTCACGCACTTTCCTGGGCACCTCTCACCTCCCTTCCTCCTCCTCTGGGCTCCCTCCAGATTCTGGAGCCACAAGCACCCAAACAAAGGCTTTCCTGAGAGTCTGCAAGAATTCAAGAGACTCCACTCATGCATTCATCTCCATTAGCAGAACAGTCACCTAAATGTAGAGACCTAATGACCACTAACAACACAATTTCAACAGAATACTTTAGATGGCCATGCTCTGGGATAAACTCCATATTCAAATATTTGAAATTTACCATGGCATATTTAAAGCATTCAAAAAGTACTGAAAAGAACAGAGCAGATGCCCACCTGGAGGACAAAGAGGCTGCAGGCATAGTGAAGCCCCCCAGTTCCCACTCCCAGTGCATTCACTGAAATAGGGACAGCGCAGGTTTTGGTGTTGACTTGTGTCCTGCATGGCTGTGTCATTGCAGCTGCACGTGTATGTGTCCTGAGGAAACCCATGCTTTTCCAGCAGGTTTGAAACTTTGTAGAAACAGTTATTATGCCTAGCTCAGGGATTCTTTAGGAACCTTGGGAGAGCCAGGATGTAAAAATGTGTGCAAATGAGCCCCTGTGCCCTGGGGAGACAGCGAGCCTTTGCTCTAGATCCTTCTCTATTTCAGAATCCACTTCCCACACCCTTTCACAGGTCCCCAGGGTTTGAGCGCCTTCTGCAGTGAGCCCTGCTGTTTGGGTGCGGCCTTCTCTGGCTGGATGTGGCTTCTCTAATTACTGTTCATCAAATTCTATTTCTCTGTGTCATGTCAAAATCAGATGGTGATTTTTCCATCTGTTATCCCAATCTGTTCAAACTGTCATGTTCCAAGAGCTCATGGTAAACCGTACAGCCCAAAAAGGGAAACAAATGTGCTCCTGCCAGACTTAGTGTGGACAGGGTTTGGATATTCAATACCACATTGGGATTCTTGCTTTAAAATGTCAAGTTCGGAAAAGTTGCTGTTTTCACTGATGCCTGTAGTGAATAACATGAAAGTGATAGGCAAGATACAACAGGATTAAATCTGAAACCCTCAATATACTCTCCTTTTTATATAACAACATGTAATAAAGGGTTTTCCTACCCACAGCCTTTCCTCTTCAACCAGGAACATTCTTAGCTCAGAGAGAAAACTGGAGTACTTCTCATATTTCCCAAAGGCCACACTCTTCAATTTGAAGGGAAAAATTCTGTTCTTGAAAGCATTTCATGAGAAATGGGCGAGTGGGCTCCTTCCGGTGCTGAGCTGCTCCTGTTACACAGAAAGTGGCTCCCCTTCCCACTAAGTGCTTTGAAAGCCGCCCTGTGGATTTTCTAATGGCATTAGGGCGGCAGGCTGCAGGTGGCCAGAGGCATTGGCCAGGCCGAGCCAGGGCCAGCCCAGGAGAGTGGAGCTGTGTGGCAGGGGTAGGGGAGGCCCCTGGCAGGCTTAGTGATGGTTTTAATCAGGCATACAGGCACTGTCGGTTGACTGCAGGGGCACAGGAACCCAGACTGCTGCAAAGGTTACTATGGAATGAGTCCAGGCTAGCGAGGAGGGAGCGATTTGTCTAAATATGTTTTCCTGGAGAGCATGGAGTGGGCTTCCTCGCAGGCTTGGCCTCGTGCCCATCCCCAGGGTGCCCTTCCGCTGGGAGAACAGTCCCACTGGCCCCGGAGCTGGCCCGGAAGTAAAGATGAATCTGGGGATGCCGCCACACGCAGTGTGCACCCCTGTTAAGTGTCAGCTTGTAGTAATCTGTTGCTTCTGCTTTCAGAGCAGGAAATAGACTCATCCCAAGGTCTGTAAAAACCACACTTCTTGGGTCAATATATTCAGATGTTTGACACATTTATTTTCATTGTGCAATTACCAGCTCTCGCTTTCACTTAGTTCTGGAAAACTTCAGCTAGTCTGAGTTAGTATTAGGTCCTGTGTCTTGCTCACCCCGGCCCCATGTTTGCACCCAAAGGCACATGCTGTCTGTGACCTGTGATGAATGGTGACCCTGGAGCAGACTGAAGGCCCCATACCTCCAGGGTTTGCTGCCTTCTTGTGCTGGATATGACCCCTCTCTGGTGTGGTGAGGCACGATGCCCCTATCTGGAACATTCCTCTTCCTCCCCTGCCCTCACCACGAGAGTGGCTGGCGCACATGACCACAGCCTCTGGTCAGGGGCCCAGGGAGCTGCCCTGTCTCACTGGGGCTTCTGGCCTCTAGGTAGCGGGTTGAGGAACCAGGGAAGGCCTCCTCCCATGAAGGTGCATCCTCCCCAGATGGTGCCCCACTCCACCTGGAGAGACCCATGTCCCCAGGGCTCAGGCAGACTAGAAGTGCTGTCCTGGAATCTTACCACAGCTGGCTTAGGAAGCAGGTTCTGGACAGTCTGAGAAGGTTCTGGAATGTTGGTGCTCTGGGAACACCAGAGGGGCAGCACTGCACATACTGGGGCTGCCTCCTTACCTCTGCTTTGCATTCCTGGCCTCTCTCCTCTCCCTCAAGCCTGCAGGGACAGGGAGAGCGTGGGCAGTGTGCTGGTTCCATCTCCACCCCAAATTCATCCTAACCCTGATGCCGGGATTCTTGTTCACGAAGCCGAAGAATGAGCTTAGCAAACACCCAAGGTAGGAGAGCAAGGTACAGGCTTTTATTTAGAAATAAAGTGGAAGGACAGAGCTCCTGGCTCACACCAGGAGGGGACAAGAGAGCCCGGGGTGGTGTGTTGTCTAGGGGGATTTTATAGGCAAATGAGGATTTTATGAGAACATGAAAAAAAAGGCTTAGGGGTGTGGACTTGTACCACCTGCCCTGCCCTCAAGGTGGGCTGGGTTGTTCTCTGTTTGCTAGGGCTGTTTACAGTGAAGTCACAGGTTATACTGAAATATGCTTCTTTATTTGTGAAACACTCAAGCATTCTAAGCCAAGTTGCTCCTGGCCTTTTGACCTTTAACTGACCTCACTGAAGATGTCTATATTCTTAGTCTGGTATCTTGATCCTAGAGGATTAGTGTGACCTTGACTTTGCATAATGCTTAACACTGAGTTTCAAAAGGGACTTCTTTGCCCATTGTTATATTGCTCTGACTGTAAATATCCCACCCTGCTTTTTCCAGAGGCCCTCACCCTACTCTGACTACACCCACGGTCCCTGTCTCAACCCGGGGCTGCCCACCCCCCCTGCCCAGTTCCTTCTTTGGATCAAGTACTCCGGCAAGAGGCTTTGACCTTTTGAGGATGGAAGAAAGAGCATAAAGGCAATAAGTGGGAAGAGCCTCCGGAGGAACACCCCCATGCTGGCCGTGTAGGTGGGCAGGAGACTCTACTTAGAACTGTCCCCAGGACCCCTGTACTGGGAAGCACAGCCATGGAGGCCCAGCCTTGGTCAGAAATTGTGTCTCCTGAAATTCACGACTTGTAGGGACCAAGAGCAGGCTGCCCCAAGGTGTGCCACTGTGACATGCAGATTGTTTTGAGCTGGAAATCACCTAGGCCCAAAAGACTCAGGGGGATACTTTGACCTCCCCCCTCCTACCACAACTGCATAAAAAGAATCTAGACAGAGGTGCTGGGGGGGTGGGGAGACGTATCACCATTGACAGCTAATTGTAATGTAAATTAGGTGTGGTACATGGGGAGGGGTGTGGCTGAGTCTGTTAAAATTCCTCTGTGTGTCTGTGGTTTCTGTCCCGCCCATCAAGTACTTTGTTTATCAAACATTTACTCTTTTCCTATTCCTGTGGATCGCTTCCCTTTTCCTTTGGAGTCCCAGACCCCTCCCATCTCCTCCTCTGTCCAGGGTGACACTTACAGCTCATTCTCCCTGTCTTTAGAACCCATGTCTATGGCATCTTTTTATGTAATTAAACTTTTTTTTTCTCCTGTTAATCTGTCTCATGTCAATTTGATTCTTAAACCAGCTAGAACCTTGAGGGGTAGAGGACATTTCTTCTTCCCCAACACACGCTTGGTATCTGGGGCCTATATGCAAAACCTCTGCCATTCTTGTCTACACACGAGTGTTTGTGCATGCCAGCATCTAAAAGGCAAAGGTGGACCACCTCGACGAGTTGACAGGAGGGGCATTGAGGCTCCCGAGCCCGGTGGCGTTCCTGGGGTGGCCCTGAGCCGCAGGCTGTAAGGCATTTATTTGCGTTTGCTCACCGTCCTCCCATGTACACTTTAAGACACAGAAAACTTTCCCCATTTACCGGCGCATTGGGATGTTCCTGTGTCTTGGCTCTTAAAAGTAAAACTGCCCTGCACATCCTCGTGTGTGCCTTTGGTTGGGAGCGTGTATTTTCATTTATCTGGTTGAATTCCTGGGGTCAGCGAGCACCCTGTCTTAGGTAGGTCAGGTGAGCCCTTCCATCCAAAAGAGCCTGCCAGGTGCTTTCCCTGAGGTCCACCCTTCACCCTCACACCAACACATGGGGCCCACTACCTCTCCCTGGCCAGTTGCTCATGCTGTTGGCTGTTCCGGTTCCACCCACTTGGGGAGTGAAGCCCAGTGGGACACTCCTGGCATTTCCCAAATGTAACTGGCCACGGATTTCCTAACTGCCATGGAGGAGCTGTGCCAGCCTGAGAACCCCTGCCGAGGGTGAAGCAGAATCGGAGATGCTCTGGCTTGGGGTTATGACTGAGACTTGCCGGAAGTCCCGAGTGTGGGCTGGCCTCTTCTCCTGGGCGGGGTGCCTGCATATAGGTATGGCCACCCCTGGGGCTGCTCTCTCCCACCTCAGTGTGAGCGCTGCAGATGTGACACTGTGGCTCACCCTCTACATGATAGCAGGTGTCTAGGTGGAAGCCTGCAGGACAGGAACTGCCACCAAGCAAAGGGCTGGCAGTGTAGCAAACCACCCACCACAACTCCCCCACTGGGCCTGGACACAGCGTACGTCCACCCAGAGAGGCTTCTTCCCCATCCTCTACACCCTCGGCTTTGGCCAGCAGCTCCTCCCAAAATTGAAATCATCTTGATGAAGTAATGACTCTTTTGAGGCCCTGTCTAGCCCCTTGGAGGGAACCTGCCTTCCAGACCCTCAGAGAGAGCTGTTGCTCTGAGCCCCCTTCCCCCAGGGCCCCATGTAGCCGGGCTGCCACCCCCACGGCCCTGCTCTCTGCATAATCGCTGTGGCCCCCAACATTGCTGTGCTCCTGAAGTCATGTATGGTTGTGCAAACCCGGGCTCAATTGTGGACCTAATTTCCAAGACATCGTCATGGACAATAGTGAAACCCTTAGAGAATGACTCCATTCTCCAGGGATGCACCTTCCACACCAAGATGTGGGGCCCTGGGGTGTGGACACTGATGAATGTCTAATTGTGGACATGTCCTAGGCTGTCTGGTTCTGATGGGAGGACAAAAGCATACCTGTGGAGACAAAAACACTGGCGTCTGGAAGGAGACTGTGAATCTCAGACCCAGACCACAGGAAGGACGGTGCCTACCTGGGGTGAGCTCCTGGCACATCTGTCCCCAGGGTGGGGTGTGGCCATGTCCCCTAGAGAGCTGCATGCGATGGTGGGTGTGGGGCCAGGAGACTGCACCACCTGGGCCTAGAGTGAGCTCTGTGATGGAGAAGTTTCCTCTTTTTTGTGCTTTCCACTACCCAAGCCCCATCTGGGACGGGGAGGGGCCCGCAAGGGGTCCCCAGGATCATTGGATACTCAGAAATCATTGAAAGCCCTGGAGCGTGAAAACTAGCCTTGGGCTTGGTTTAGGAGTCAACTGGTCTTGGAAATGTGGACCACAGGGGTGCGGGGGAGTGTGGTGCTGAGCAGGAAATTGGAAGAGGGTAGATTGATTCCCTTCACCAGAGCCAGGCTGGCTCAGCTGAGTGGTCTGCAGCTGGTCTGGAAGCAAATTATTTTCTTTCTCCTTTCTCTAGAAGACGCCTGCCCTCCTGGATGTGAATCTCATGTCCTCTGGGCAGTCACAGGTCCAACCCTTATACCTGGGGTGTGTCCCAGGAAAGTCCCCAGACTATGCGAGCAGAAGGAGGAGGTTTTCAGACCATGTGTGACAGGCGTCTGCCCTGCAAGCGGGGTGTGACAGAGCTGACAACTCTGTGCCCGGGGCTACCACTCCAGAGCAAAGACGTAATATAGGAGGTCAGAGAGGAGGGAACTGGTAGGAGGTAAAAACTGAATACTAGGTATTTTCCATGTAAAAGTAGAAAACAAACCCCATATTGAGGCCTGCACGGAGGGAACAGCCAGCATAACACCAGCATGGCCTGTCTGTCCTGCTTTGAACTCTGTGCGAGGATGGGCATGGAGATGACCCTTAGCAGCCCCATGTGTGGGCAAGGAGATCCTCAAGGTCAGGGAGGGACCAAGGGACAACAGCCAGACTCAAGTCCAAAAGTGTCCTAAGTGGATTACCACAGTTGCAGGAGAAATCGCAGCATGCCTCGGTTCAAGGGGACACAGCCATGCCCTTCCCTGTGTTCACCAAGCACTGAGGAAGGGCCTGTGTCATGCAAATGAGTTTCAGCCCCAGGCACGTTCGCCAAAGAAATTTACAGTGAAGGGTTCTTGGGGTGAAAAGGTTATACGCAACTTTATTTCCAGGTGGCAGGTCAGTCACTAAAATCCCATTCACTCAGAGCGAGTCTGTGTTATCACTGCTGCTTCGGATGCAGCAGGCCGGTCTCTACCGCTGGGCCTCTCTGCGCAGCCGTCCCGCACAGCCATCCTCTGGGCCTCTGTCCTCGGCACTGCCACCACTCCAGCCTCGCTCTGCTCTCCTACAGCCTTGCAGCCCCGCCACCCAGTCTCCGGCAGAGCACTGGGCGGAACTCCTTACATTAACACAATAATGGCTTATTGCCTAAAGGTGTGGAACTGGTAGCATAGCAACAGGCCAGTTACTTTGAAGTTCAGTGAGGATCCTGGCCACAGAAACCCCACTTTACCCACAGCCTGGTTGGGAGGAACAAGATGCTTGCCCCACTTTCTCATCCCCAGAAAATAAAGAAAACAAGCGAGGGAATGTTGGGATGTTTCAGGACAGAAGTAACCTAGGGAGGGGACAAATAGCAGGCAGGGACCTGTCACCTGAGGATGGGAGGAGCCAGGCCTGCTTGGCAGTTTTAAGTGGCAGCTGCAAGTCTTTGAGATGCCTCCATGGTGTGGGGTGTGTGTCTCTGTCCCTCCGCCTGCATCCGGCAGGCTTGTGCCCACTTCAGCTGCAGGGGGATGGCTGCAGTGGTGCTGTGTAGCACAGGCTAACCACAGAAGACCAAGCCCTCAACCTGCTTTTGCAGAAGCCCTCATTCTTGGGCTCTGAGCCAGCAAATAAGAAGTCAGGGCCCTCTGAGGTCACCACCCTCTGGAGTCCCAAGCTGCAGGGAGAGGCAAGGTGCAGAGCTCAACTCAGCAGCCCCACTGAGCTCCCAGCTGGCAGCTTGCATCCACAGCCAGCCAGGCAGTGAGCCACCTGGATGACCAGCCTTGTCGAGTCTGCAAATGACTCCATCCCCAGCTGACACCCTGCTGGAACCGCAGGAGAGACCCCGAACAGAGATTCACCAACCCAGCCCTCCCCAAACTCCCCAAGACCCACGCAACTGTGAAATACGATATGATGATGAAGTGGCGCTGTTTTAAGCTACTCGACTGGGTGATTTGTGTGATGCTCAGGAAGGACCTGAGCAGGCCATCAGGCCTCATCTCTGGTGGGCTCCGAAAACGGTGCCAGCAGGAAGTGAAGCTAAGGCAGTGTCAGCTGCCCAGCTGAGTGTCGAAAGGGCCCAACATGGAGCAGAGCCCCACGGCAAGACAGGGGACTTACTGGCCCCAGTGTTTAAGGAATCTCTGTCCAGCCACTAGCTAATTACTAAGCTACTCAGAGACTTCAGTGGCCACCCATGACAGAGAATACAGTCTTTACGGAAATTATTCAGGAAAGGTCATTAAAGACAGCAACAGCAAGCCCTGGGGAGGGAGTGGAACCATTTCTCCAGAGTTGTCACATTGTATTATTTAAAATGTGTTTTCAACAACAACAGTGAAAAATAGGAAGTGTGCAAAGAAATGAGAAAGGATAGCTCATTCACAGGGCAACGATAGGAGCCACCCTATTTCAGGTGGAGGCTGTGTTTGCAGTTCATAATAAGGCCGAATCTCAACTGTCTTTGGAGGTAGAGACAGAAGAACACAAGTGAGCAATGAAGATGGTGGCCTGACGCCTGCGCCCGCCTCCCACTCTCTTGGAGACCTAACAACACACAGAAAATGCTAGATGTCGGGGTGACCCCATACTCAGGGAGGGCTCTGTCCTTCCCCTACACAGCTCACCTCCTCGCTTTCTTTCCTGCCAGAAGAACCCAATTTTGTGCATGTAGCAGACAGAGCCCTTGATCTCAGGGAAGGTGGCCTGTGAACCCTTTGGTTTAAACTAGTCATAGCAATCCCCATTTCCTTTGCTACCAATTGTTCTAGGGGTGCATGGGACCCTGTTCTGCACACTCAGAGGCCTGAGCTCAGAGAATAGATCCATCTCCCACGTGGTTCTCCAGGGCTGGAGCCGGCACAGCCTGCCCTCTCAGCATCTAGAAGCTTCTCTGGAGAGGGCAGGGCTGGCAAGAGAGTAGAAGCATATGGACAGTCAGAGCCCACTGAGCTCCAACCCTGGACTGGACTCTGTCTCCGTCATTACTGCTGCATCTCAGACAGACCTAAAATACCTAGATGAAAACAGTGGCCACCTGTGGTTTTTCTCAATTCTGTGCTGATTTTCAGCTGGGTGCAGACACCACCGGGTGGCGGTCCTGGGGACTTTCCCAGGTGTCGGGAATTCTCTGAGACCCTTCCCACGGGTCTTTAATACCAAGCTTCCCCACACAGCGGCAGTCTGTGGCCGGCCCTCATGGAGTGTCCTCTAGGCCACCTTCCATCTGTGGAGGCCAGGGAGAGTCGGGGTGGGGATGTGGGCCACCTCCTGAGGCAGAGTGTATGGCCACATGTCATCTACTGCAGGTCAGTCTCCAGGACAACCAAGTGGAGTTGTCCTGCCCCTTCACACGCCTGGTCCCTCGGCACAGAGGCTCAGGCAGTGGGACTGTTTCTTGGAGATGAGGAGCCTGCCTCTCTGTTTCCTGGCATCTACCCGTTTACCTGGAATCACTGCAGGACAGACAGTCACACGGCTTGCACTGGATTTAATCTCCAGGACATCTTGGCTACGGAAGTGTATGTAGTGCCGTTCTTGTGTGCCTTAAGTTAGGGCTTTCTACCTGTGCCCTGGAATCTTGAAAAGCTGCTGTTGTTTCATTTGACTTTTGAAGTTAAACATTTTAATAAAATGGTATATATTTCAGGTGTACAACAGAATGATTTGATTGAAATGATTACTCCCATCGAGCCATTAACCTATCTTCTCACATTACTGTCATGTGAGCGTGTGATGAGATCAGCAAGTTTACAAATTCAATACTGTATCACTACGGCCACCCCGTCGCACACTAGGTCTCCACACTTACCCTACCTACGTCACTGCACCTTTGTCCCCTGCAAACAACATCTCCCAACCCCCCTCCCTGGCCCAGGTAATTTCTATTCTCCTCTTGTATGTATTCAACGTTTTTAGATTCCACACCTAAGTGAGACCATGCAGTCTTTGTCTTTCTCTGCCTGGCTTATCTTAGCATAATGTCCTCAGGTCCACCAATGCTGTGGCAAATGGCAGGATCTCCTTGTCTTTCACGGTTGAGTAGTACTCCTCCACGGTATGCACATCATGCAGTGGGTGGACACTCAGGTGGTGTCCATGTCTTGCCTGTGGTGCATAAGCTGCAGTGAACAAGGGATGCAGGCATCTCTTTCAGGTAGTGATTTCATTTTCTTAGGATCGATTCCCAGAAGTAGGATTGCTGGGTCACATGATATTCTTATTTTTAATTTTTTGAGGCGCCTCCATACTGTTTCCCACAGTGGCTGCACCCGTTTGCATTCCCACCAGCAGAGCACCATCTTCCCTTTCCTCCACATCCTCGCCAATGCCTGTCATTTTAGTAAAGAGTTAAATAGTCCCTTTAATGCTAGCAATATGTCAGGATGAGTTGAGGGAGCTAGATAATCTTTTTGCTTGAGAGAAAAAGCCTAAATCTCCTGAAATTCAGTGAGCGTGCCTCTGTTGAGTCAGCCACTTCACCCCAGCCTGAACTGCTGGCTTGAGTTTTGCTGTTGCTGGAGTACTCAGAAGGTTAGGGACAGGGAAGGAAACGGAGAGAGAATGGGATGAGGGACCTGAGAGGCAGGAGAAACGGCTGGATGGCAGGAGCCAGGATGCTGGAGAAACGCAGGGGGTGCAGGCCGAGCTCCGGGTCAGAAACACACCGCTGCATTGACCCTTTGCAGCCTGTCTGCTCCGCTGCCACCGTCTAGAGTTTGGCTGCTTGTCCTGACGGGAGCGCCTGTCCAAGCCCATGTGAGCAGTTAGGGAAAGTGGGCCATTAAACACGCTGGTGTGCTTTGAGGCCCCAGCTCTAGGCGCAGAGACTCCAGACTACGGTTATTATTCATGAGTCATGCCAGCAGCCCTAACCAGCTAATGTGGGGAGTTTTCTCTGACCAACACTTGCAGTAATGGCTTATTTATTTTTCTTTGTTTTTTTAAATAATTTATTTTGGTATCATTAGTCTACAACTACATGTGCAATATTATGGTTATAAAACTACCCCTTTCATCAGGTCCCCCCCACCAACCCCATTACAGTCACTGTCCATCAGCGTAGGGAGATGCTATAGAGTCACTACTTGTCTTCTCTGTGTTGTACAGCCCTCCCCGTGCCCCCCCCAACATTACATCTGCTAATTGTAATGCCCCTTTTCCCTCTTATCCCTCCCTTCCCACCCGTCCTCCCCAGTTCCTTTCACTTTGGTAACTATTAGTCCGTTCTTGGCTTCTGTGAGTCTGCTGCTGTTTTGTTCCTTCAGTTTTTTTTGTTCTTATACTCCACATGTGAGTGAGATCATTTGATACTTGTCTTTTTCTGCTTGGCTTATTTCACTGAGCATAATACCCTCTAGCTCCATCCATGTTCTTGCAATGGTAGGATTTGTTTTCTTCTTATGGCTGAATAATATTCCATTGTGTATATGTACCACTTCTTCTTTATCCATACAACTACTGATGGACACTTAGGCTATTTCCATTTCTTGGCTATTGTAAATAGTGCTGTGATAAACATAGGGGTGCATCTGTCTTTTTCAAATTGGGCTGCTGCATTCTTAGGGTAAATTCCTAGGAGTGGGATTCCTGGGTCAAATGGTATTTCTATTTTGAGTTTTTTGAGGAACCTCCATACTGCTTTCCACAATGGTTGAACTAATTTGCATTCCCACCAGCAGTGTAGGAGGGTTCCCTTTTCTCCACATCCTCGCCAACATTTGTTGTTGTTTGTGTTTTGGATGTTGGCCATCCTCACTGGTGTGAGGTGATATCTCATTGTGGTTTTAATCTGCATTTCTCTGATGATTAGCAATGTGGAGCATCTTTTCATGTGCCTGTTGGCCATCTGAATTTCTTCTTTGGAGAAGTGTCTATTCATGTCCTCTGCCCATTTCTTAATTGGATTATTTGCTTTTTGTTTGTTGAGGTGCGTGAGTTCTTTATATATTTTAGATGTCAACCACTTATTGGATATGTCATTTATGAATATATTCTCCCATACTGTAGGATATCTTTTTGTTCTACTGATGGTGTCCTTTGCTGTACAGAAGCTTCTCAGCTTGATATAGTCCCACTTGTTCATTTTTGCTTTTGTTTCCCTTGCCTGGGGAGATATGTTCCTGAAGAAGTCACTCATGTTTATGTCCAAGAGATTTTTGCCTATGTTTTTTTCTAAGAGTTTTATGGTTTCATGACTTACATTCAGATCTTTGATCCATTTTGAGTTTACTTTTGTGTATGGGGTTAGACAGTAGTCCAGTTTTATTCTCTTACATGTAGCTGTCCAGTGTTGCCAACACCCAACTGCTGAGGAGGCTGTCATCTCCCCTTTGTATATCCAAGGCTCCTTTATCATATATTAATTGACTGTATATGTTTGGGTTAATGTTTGGATTTTCTATTCTGTTCCACTGGTCTGTGGGTCTGTTTCTGTGTCAATACCAAATTGTCTTGATTACTGTGGCTTTGTAGTAGAGCTTGAAGTCAGGGAGCGTAATTCCCCCTGTTTTATTCCTCCTTCTCAGGATTGTTTTGGCTATTCAGGGTCTTTTGTGGTTCCATATGAATTTTAGAACTATTTGTTCCCATTCGTTGAAGAATGCTGTTGGTATTTTGATAGGGATTGCATTGAATCTGTAGATTGGTTTACGTAGTATAGTCATTTTGACAATATTTATTCTTCCTAGCCAGGAGCATGGGATGAATTTCCATTTATAAGTGTCCTCTTTAATTTCTCTTAGGAGTGTCTTGTAGTTTTCAGGGTATAGGTGTTTCACTTCCTTCATTAGGTTTATTCCTAGGTATTTTATTCTTTTTGATGCAATTGTGAATGGAATTGTTTTCCTGATTTCTCTTTCTGTTAATTTATCATTAGTGTATAGGAAAGCAACAGATTTCTGTGTGTTAATTTTGTATTCTGCAGCTTTGCTGAATTCAGATATTAGTTCTAGTAGTTTTGGAGTGGAGTCTCAGGGTTTTTTATGTACAATATCATGTCATCTGCAAATAGTGACAATTTGACTTCTTCTTTACCAATCTGGATGCCTTGTATGTCTTTGTTTTGTCTGATTGCCGTGGCTAGGACTTCCAGTACTATGTTGAATAACAGTGGAGAGAGTGGGCATCCCTGTCTTGTTCCCGATCTTAGATGAAAAGCTTTCAGCTTCTCACTGTTAAGTATGATGTTAGCTGTGGGTTTGTCATATATGGCCTTTATGATGTTGAGATATTTGCCCTCTATACCCATTTTGTTGAGAGTTTTTATCATGAATGGGTGTTGAATTTTGTCATATGCTTTTTCAGCATCTATGGAGATGATCATGTGGTTTTTGTTCTTTTTGTTTATGTGGTGGATGATGTTGATGGATTTTTGAATGTTGTACCGTCCTTGCATCCCTAAGATCAATCCCACTTGGTCATGGTGTATGATTCTCTTGATGTATTTTTGAATTCGGTTTGCTAATATTTTGTTGAGTATTTTTGCATCTACGTTCATCAGGGATATTTTTTGGAAAACTTTAAGGAGAATGGGTGTTATTTCTTCTCTATGTGTCTGGTAGAATTCAGAGGTGAATCCATCTGGTCTGGGGGTTTTGTTCTTGGGTAGTTTTTTGATTACCAATTCAATTTCGTTGCTGGTGATTGGTCTGTTTAGTTTCTCTGTTTCTTACTTGGTCAGTCTTGGAAGGTTGTATTTTTCTAAGAAGTTGTCCATTTCTTCTAGGTTTTCCAGCTTGTTAGCATATAGATTCTCATAGTATTTTCTTATAATTCTTTGTATTTCTGTGGGGTCCGTCGTTATTTTTCCTTTCTCATTTCAGATTCTGTTTATGTGTGTAGATTCTCTTTTTCTCTTAATAAGTCTGGCTAGGGGTTTATCTGTTTTGTTTATTTTTTCAAAGAACCAGCTCTTGGTTTTATTTATTTTTTCTATTGTTTTATTGTTCTCAATTTTATTTATTTCTTCTCTGATCTTTATTATGTCCCTCGTTCTGGTGACTTTGGGCCTCATTTTTTCTTGTTTTTCCAGTTTCAGTAATTGTGTCTTTAGACTATTCATTTGGGAATGTTCTTCCTTCTTTAAATAGGCCTGGATTGCAATATACTCTCCTCTTAGAACTGCCTTTGCTGCGTCCCACAGAAGTTGTGGCTTTGTGTTGTTGTGGTCATTGGTCTCCATATACTCTTTGATTTCTGTTTTGATTTGGTTCTTGACCCATTGATTATTTAGGAGAATTTTGTTAAGTCTCCATGTATTTGTGAGCCTTTTTGTTTTCTTTCTAAAATTTATTTCTAGTTTTATACCTTTGTGATCTGAGAAGTTGGTTGGTAGAATTTCAATATTTTTGAATTTACTGAGGTTCTTTTTGTGGTCTAGTATGTGGTCTATTCTGGAAATGTTCCATGTGCACTTGAGAAGAATGTGTATCCTGCTGCTTTTGGGTGTAGCGCTCTGTAGATGCCTGTTAGGTCCATCTGTTCTAGTGTGTTGTTCAGTGCCTCTGTGTCTTTACTTATTTTCTGTCTGGTTGATCTGTCCTTTGGAGTGAGTGGTGTGTTGAAGTCTCCTAAAATGACTGCATTGCTTCCTATTTCCTCCTTCAATTCTGTTAGTATTTGTTTCACATATTCCGGCACTCCTGTGTTGGGTGCATATATATTTAAAATGGTTATATCCTCTTTTTGGACTGACCCCTTTATCATTATGTAATGTCCTTCTTTATCTCTTGCTACTTTTTTCGTTTTGAAGTCTATTTTGTCTGATACAAGTACTGCAACACCTGCTTTTTTCTTCTTGTTGTTTGCATGAAGTATCTTTTTCCATCCCTTCACTGTTAGTCTGTGTATATCTTTGGGTTTGAGGTGAGTCTCTTGTAAGCAATGTATAGATGGATCTTGCTTTTTTATCCATTCTGTTACTCTGTGTCTTTTGATTAGGTGCATTCAGTCCATTTACATTTAGGGTGATTATCGATAGATACGTACTTATTGCCATTGCTGGCTTTAGATTCGTGGTTACCAAAGATTCAAGGGTAGCTTCTTTACTATCTGACAAACTAACTTAACTTTCTTGTTAAGTTATTGTAAACACAGTCTAATGTTTCTTTATTTCTCTCCCTTCTTATTCTTCCTCCTCCATTCTTTATATACTAGGTGTTTTATTCTTTGCCTTTAGTTAGTATTTGGGTGGTCTGCTTTCTTTGCTATGATTTTATTTTCTCTGGTGACATCTTTTTAGCCTTAGGGGTGCTTCCCTTTAGAGCAGTCCGTTTAAGATATCCTGTAGTGGTGGTTTATGAGAGGCAAACTCTCTCAAGTTTCATTTGTCTGGAAATTGTTTAATCCCTCCCTCAAATTTAAATGATAATCATGCTGGATACAATATTCTTGGTTCAAGGCCCTTCTGTTTCGTTATGTTAAATATATCATGCCATTCTCTTCTGGCCTGTAAGGTGTCTGTTGCGAAGTCTGATGATAGTCTGATAGGTTTTCCTTTGTAGGTGATCTTTTTTCTCTCTCTAGCTGCCTTTAATACTCTGAATACTCTGTCTTTATCTTTGATCTTTGCCATCTTAATTATTATGTGTGTTGGTGTTGTCTTCCTTGGGTCCCTTGTGTTGGGAGATCTGTAGGCTTCCATGGTCTGAGAGACTATTTCCTTCCCTAGCTTGGGGAAGTTTTCAGCAATTATTTCTTCAAAGACATTTTCTATCCCTTTTTCTCTCTCTTCTTCTTCTGGTACCCTTATAATGCGAATATTGTTCTGTTTGTATTGGTCACACAGTTCTCTTAATATTCATTCATTCCTGGAGATCCTTTTATCTCTCTCTGCCTCAGCTTCTCTGTATTCCTCTTCTGTGATTTCTATTCCATTAACAGTCTCTTGCATCTCGTCTAGTCTGCTGCTAAGGCCGTCGATCGCTTGTCTCATTTCTGCATTGTCTTTCCTCAGTTCCCTCACTTCGTCCCTTAGCTCTTACATATTTCTCTGTAGATCCATCAGGATGGTTATGACTTTTATTCTGAATTCTTTTTCAGGAAGATTGTACATGTACATCCCATCAGGCTCCGTCTCTGGGGTTGTCTGGCTAAGTTTTGTTTGGACAATGTTCCTCTGTCTTTTCATGGCAATAGAAGTGGTCAGAAAAAGAAAAAAAAAAGAAAAGAAAAAGAAAAGAAAATGCCTGCCGGTGTAGATTCTGTGAGGATGCTGTAGGTGGTGCTGCTGCTCCACTATTCCGCAGCTGTGGCCGCTCCGCCGGGCCCTTTGAGACTCTGGTCGGGGAGGGAATGAATGGGAGGAGACTGCTTTATCCCAGCCGCCGGCCAAGGGATCAGAAATTCCCCAGGACTCCCAGCTTGCTTGGCTGAGTGCGCTGCGACCATCCTGCTCCTCCGTTTTGCTCCTGTCTCTTTAAGACCCCTAAAAAAAAGCACTCTCTTTTCTTTTGTCCCAGGGAGCCAGCTGAGAGGGCCCGCTTGTGTTGTCCATCTCAGATCCTTCACCTCTGTCTCTCCCATCTCCGATACACCACACGATGTGTGTCAGTGCTCCCGGCGCAGATCACCAGGGCTGGTTATTTGGCAGGCCTGTGCTTCCACTCCCTCCCCGCTCTGATTCCTCTCTTCCCACCAGTGTGCTGGGGTGGGGGAGTGCTCGGGTCCTGCCGAGTCGCGGCTCTGTATCTTACCCGCTTCGTGAGGTGCCAAGTCCTCTCAGGTGTAGCTGCAGGCTGAGGGTTGTCCTGTATCTTCTGGTCTCTCTTTTAGGAATAGTTGTATTTGTTGTATTCTCATAAATATATATGGTTTTGGGAGGAGATTTCCACCACCCTGCTCATGCCGCCATCTTCCCGGAAGTCTCTTGCAGTAATGACTTTATGTGATTTCTGATGGGACTGGAGACATAAGTGGAAGTGATTGGTTCCTTGGGTTTAACCATTTCTTCCATTTCTCATGATTTCACACGGAGCAGGAGAAGGAGAGGGAGCATGTTTGCAGCCTGGGGCTGGGGTTGGGGAGATGCCCAGCACAGGCCTGGAAGCCCCCCGGCCACGCACCTCACGGGAGCACAGCGTCCTGCTGCAGGGGCCTGGGACCTGCTGACATCACTCAGGTGACATTAAAAGATTTAACTGAGAAGAGAAAGCTGGGATTTTGCTGTTTAAAGACCTTTCCATTAAATCCCCAAATCTGTCTGTAAGCATGTACCATGTTAATTTCATGTGAATTTTCATCCAGTACTTATCTTTTCATCTGTCCAGATCCTTTGTCTAGGAAGACCATTAAAGGGAAACAGTAAAAGTTTCCACTCATGGGCTTTTCCAGAAAAACTCCAGGAATAGGGTGCCAGCCCAGAAAGATCCTGAGGAAAACTCAACCCTTACTTTTCCAGCTTTGATGAGACTGTGCACACATGCCCCTTGGCCCCCAGCCTCTCAGCCTGTGCCCCAGGCACCACCGCGGGCCTGGGCCCTCTTTGCTCCTCTGTGAGGTCGTGCCTGCAGAACCTTCTCTTCAGACATGCACCAGGGCTCCACACACACAAGCCGGCTGCATCTTTTCCCTCCGACAGGAACATCCTTGCCATCTGCACTGTAGAAAACTACCCACCACCATGATGCCCTTTTGGGGAGGCGACTTGTATACCAAAATCATGGAGGTACAGACCTGTTACAGAGACTTTCCGGGAGTCACTCGTGCACACCCTTCTGGGGTGGCAAGGATCCACGTGAGGTGTGCCCAGCGTGTTCTGTGCAATGGCAAAGAACGGTGGGGGTAACTTCTGTGTGATCAACAGGGACAAGTTAAATGCAGCGGGGCACCCCCACCCTGGGAGGCACATGGCTTAAAAGAAGAGGGTGTAGATGCCCAGACTTGGGAAGATGCCCGCACCAGAATCTGTGGATAGAGAACAATACTACTGCAAACCTAGCAGTGTAAAACAGCAGTGGTTCTTGTGTCATAGTTTCTCTTGGGGGGCAGTCCGGGCACAGCTTAGCTGCTCTAAAATCAAGGTGTCAGCTGGGGCTGACTGACGAGGGACCTGCACCTGCACTCATGTGGCTGTGGGCATTCAGCTCCTAACGTGCTGTCAGACTCTGGACCAGTTCTCTGCCTTCTCCACATGGCCGCTTGCTTCCTCAGAGCCGGGAAGGGGACATGTCCTCTGGGGAGACTGGCGTTATGACCTTACGTGACATGATCACGTATATCCTGTCACCACTGCCATATTCCATTGGTTAGAAGCAAGTCAGAGGTCTCACCCGCATTCCAGGCGAGGTGAAAATGAGGAGACAGACCCCCAGAGATCATCTTAGCCTGCCTGCCACAATGCCCATGGCATATATTTTAATTTAAAAAAGCAAGAGAAGAGGAACACTGCTGAGAGGGATGGCTGACCACAGGGATTCCATGGACTCGAGCAATGGCTGGGGGGCTCCCAGCCAGGACCCCACTCCTCAGCACCTGCTGTGTCTAGCCAAGTGGGTTGTTCTTGCTGTGGAACATGAGTAGACATAGCAGTGTCACTTCTTCTCCAGAGGGTTCAGAAGTGAATGTGACCTCCCCATGGTCTCTTGCCCATCTGCCCTTTGAATTGGAGAGAGCTGTGTAGTCATGGGGTCGCCAGGGGAGAGGATTGGGCCCATGGACCGCTACTCAGAAGAGAACCATGCAAACAATAGCACTGACCGGTGGTGGTGTGCCCAAGAAACACACTTTTATCTTGTTAAGCTGTGCATATTTGGGGATTTATTTAAGGCAGCTGGTGTTACTCTAAATGACGCAAATGGTGCCGTACAATCCCATTCAAGAAGCCTTTGCATGCCTGTGGGTGAGCATGTATGTGGCAACTGTTTCTTCTAATTGGGCAGCAAAGTCCCTCACATTCTACTGCTGCAAAACAAACTCCAAGACAGATTCATAAAACTGCAAATATTTATGATGCTTCCCAGTGTCTGGGTTAGGAAGTGGGGGGGCAGATGCTGTGGTGGTCTCATCTGAAGGCATGGGGGGGCTCACTTCCAAGGCAGCTCCCTCACCTGGTGGAGGCTTCTGCACGGGGACATGGGACATCCTCATGCATGCTTGCTGCCTTCCCTCAGTGGGAGGCATCCCAAAGGCAGCCAGGGGGACACTTGATGTCTTTCATGGAGCCTTGGAGGTCACGCACAGTCACACATGCCTTGGAGGTCGCGCACAGTCACACATGCCTTGGAGGTCGCGCACAGTCACACATGCCTTGGAGGTCGCGCACAGTCATACATGCAATGTCCTGTTGGTGACACAGGTCGGTGCTGCTCCATGTGAGAGGGGCTGCAGGGCCTGGGGACCAGCGCGGCACCACGGAGACTGGTGAGCCCGGGAGGGAACCGTAGGAAGCCACGACGTTGAGATCCCTGGGGTGGGGCATGGATGCCTGCAGAGCTTCAAAGAATGAGCAAGCAATACAACAAGTGGAAGGTAGGCCAAGGGCAGAGGCACAGAGGGGGCACGATGGGCAAGCAGGGGGCAGCACCAAGCCGTGCCCCAGTGCATAGGCTGTGGACCAGGCAGCTCGGAGGGCCAGGGAGGACTAGGGTGGTTCTGCAAGCAGACACCAGGCACAGACAGCCCTCCACTCGCTGGGCTGTTTGAGACCTGACGCTCCCTCCCCTCTCTGGGCTGGAACTGAAGTGCGGGCATTAGCAGTGGGATGCTTGGGGATTCCGTGTCCAACACTCCCACGGGGTGCAGGCAGGCCACACAGCACTGCAGTGTCTGAGGCTGAGAGGCTGGGGAGTGGCTGCCCCAAGGTCTCTGAAGTGGAGGGTTCACACAGAAAAGTTCCCATTTCTGTTTCCATTTTTCAACTAAAGAGTAAAAAACCTTCCCTGTGAGAACACTGGGAGTGTGTGCCCGCCTGCAGCAGGCGTGGTTACCTGAGATCAAGGCCTGTGTCCTCCTGTCCCGTGGCGCCCTTCCCCACAAGGGGCAGCTGGCTCCAAACGGCAGAATGTGGGTTTCCTCGGGGGCGAGAAGACAGCTCTGACGGGGTGGAGACATCTACTGTTTGTTGGAACTCACGCAAGGCCTCCCCCAAACTACACCCAGAGGACTTAGCAAGCCTCGCCCTATGGGGGCCCCATCCATTGAGAACTAGCCAGTGTGGTGAAGGCCTAAATTTTTAGCAGAATACTGAAAAATACTGTGCCAGCCTTGTCTCATCCATTAGAAGTGTCTGTATGTGTTCCATCATGCATGTCACATGTAAGGAGCAGTTCCACCTGACACATGCATGTGCTATCATCTGTTCCAGACGCTAGTTCCCCTTCAGAAAATGTCAGGGGCCATTCTTCCTGCCTCCCCCCACCCCCACCTCCACCGAACTCCCACCCTGGGTGCCACTTGGCCACTGGACTGGACAGACAGGCGCCTTGTCTGGGTGGGCTGCCCATGTGCATCCTGCCAGTGAGGTCACGTGGCCGTTGGGCTCTGACAGAGGAGGAGGAGGAAGTCCTCATCTGGATAGGGCTGTGGGATGGGGGCCCGGCAGCACATGTGCCATGGGGCAGCACCGCTGCCAGCTGGGAATGCTGTCCTGTTTGTGGGTGTCCCTCTGCTCCAGAGGCACCCTAGTCACGCTTGGACCTGCCCTGCACTCCACCCACCGGCCATGGGGGCCGTTCTTTCCCCCACATCCCATCTTCTTCTAAGTTGGCCAAGTCTTAGGGCAGACCTCAGGAACCCCTCCACATAGCAGACCCTGAGGCCCGCCACCCACTAACGGCCAGCGCTCACCTCTATAACACTGTCCTGCCTTCCTCCATTTCGGCATGGTGAGGCCCAGCTGCATCAGCGCTTTGTGGCTGCTGAGTGACGGGTGTCCTGAGGTCACCAGCACTGGCCCCCACCCCTGTGGTCACCCGTCCTTCCCAGCCCCACCTGGGACAGGCGGCTTTTTGGGGCCCTGGGTGATGGCCTTGCCAGGCATTTCAGGGTCCGTTTCTGAAGATGGGTGGAGAATGTCTGGGTGCCGCCTGTCCATCTTACCATGTGCCCACCATAATAGGAAGCCTTGAGAGAGGGGTCCTTACCTCTCCCTGAACCCCCAAATCCAAAGCTATGCCTCTGGGCTGCAAGTCTCCATCAGAGGTGCTCTGTTGGGGTGATTAGCTGTCTCCATGCATTAGTTTGCACAACCAAGCTGATCACTGTCCAGTTTCTCCCCTGCCCCCAAGGTATCCTCCCTTCTTGATGTCCAGAGTGCAGGTGAAGGACGGCCATGGGGACCTACCAGTCACTTCCAACCCTTCTCTGTGCTCTGCAGATTGACCCCAAGAATTTGACTTCTGTCTGCTAATCTCTGGTTGGGGTTCTCTGTGAGAGTCGGGGGCTCCCTGCCAAGGAGGAACTATCACCTGATAGGAAAGAACAATGCCAGGAACATGTGCACAGAATGCTCTTGGGGTCCCCAGCCGCCCTATGGGCTTGGTTCCTGGCCAGGAGCCCCTTTTGCCTGGTGTCCTGGCTTCTACTGTCGAGGTTTGAAAGATAAGAATGGATGCCATGGCAGGGTTCAGTCCAGCTTGCCTCTGGAGTCTGTGCTTTCTGCCCAATACAGCAGTTTAAGTGCTAGACCATCACCGGTCAGAAGACAGCCTCCAGTTAGCTCTGGGGACAGAGCCTCCCTGGTGCCGGGAGTTAGCCTGTTTCACTCTTGCGCCTGGGGTGCCAGCAGCCACCAACCACTGAAATATCAGTATCTGGTGCCCAGGAAGGGGGCTGCTCCTAGGGCCTGCGCACAGCCTCTGCCAGCCGCCCACGGTGGCACAGATGGTCTGGAGTGGCCGCAGTGAGGGGCCTCCGAATCTCACTACTTGTCCAGCCAGCAACCAGTGCAGACATCCAAGGCCATGTGCAGCCACCTGCTTTAATGCAGTGGGAGCCACATCCACTACCATGGGGCTACCAGATGCAGCAGGTAAAAATACTGTCCTATGCAATATTTAGGATATACTTACACTAAAGCTTATTTGTGTTTGTCTGAAATTCAACTTTAACTGGTGGTCTGGAAGCTGTCTGACCTCTCTGAGGCTCAGTTTTGCAGTCTGTAAAATGGAAACGGCACCTGCCTCTCTCTGCCGGAGCAGTGATAACACGAACCCGTGTGAGAACTTCTAACCGTGTGCTGGGGCTCCTGGCACCGTCCTGCTGTCATGGGTGAGGGAACATGACTGCCGTCTCAGTGGGCAAAGAGCAGAATGGAGATGGCACAGGATGGCTTGTAATCATGCTGATAACAGGTTGGCCATTTATAAATGGAATTCTTGACCGGAATCCCACACAGCGGGACTCTGTAAGCGCTGGCCATGACCATTTTGTCACTTCCATCATCAGCTCTGGGCATGAAAGGGCCTGAAAGAGCCAGTTCATCACATGTGGTCCCCTCAGGGCTACTCTGTCACCCAGGAGGTGTACCACATGGGTTGGAAGTGGTCACCCCGGTGCTGGCACACAAGGCTCCATGCCCTACAGGTCAGATGGCAACGCTGACCACTGACCCGGGCCAGAGCCAACCACGGCCAGGTGCTTTCTTTGTCTGCAAAGGGCACTGCTAACTAACCTTCATCCCCAGGGGTGCTGGCCAGGCTGGGGGCTCCCACATGTCTCCCCCACCTGCTGGTGGCATTGGGAGAGCTGGGGGCCTCAGTCCACCTGGTCACCAGGCACCGCTGCAGCTTTGGAGGCTGAGCGTTTGCACTGGGAGATGCCTCAAGGCCAGTGTCCCAGAGCTTTCCAGTTGCCATGGTGACAGACAAAGACTGGTGATGCCTCCCGTGGTTGACGGATGTGGCATCCAATGCCAACATGCTCACGGGTGGTGTGATTCTAATCCATGAGCAACGCTAACTGCACGTGTGTCAGTGGCTTGGCACTGGGAAGGGATGGGGCGGAAAGGCAGCAGTTCGGCCTCAGAGAATGGGACCACTGGGCGGCAGGTCAATGTTCTGATGCCTTTATAGGTCATCCTTGAACTGCAGCTACTGTGCTGATGAAAAACCCACCAGCACTGACGGAAAGGAAATTGAGAAATAGACTCTGAGGGCAAAGCGAGGCCTCGGAAATGATTCAGTCCAGTAACTCTTAAGATCTGCCTCTGCTGCTGTGTGTGCCTGGAGCGATTTATAAGAAATGCTTTCTACCTGTTAGCGGGGCTCCTTTCCCCTGGGTGTTGGTGCCGTAGCTATATTGGTTTTCTTTTTTAGTTTTGTTCTTTAATGGCTTCTAGAACTAAATCTCCTTTTTGGTTTTTTGCCTTACTTTCATTAGGGGTGGTGTGATGATTAATAAAATAATGTTTATGCATGTGGTTTTATTATTTAAAAGGTAATATTTATCAATTAGAAAATAAGAAACTTGTACGGAAATAATCCTAATCACCCATGATCTCCATGCAGGGGTGTGTGTGTGTGTGCGTGTGTGTGCGTGTGCAGGCATGTGGAGCTGTTTCTCAAAGGACATGAACATGTGTTAACATGCACATATATTAACATCATAATTTTGCATGTGCTTGCTCGGATTACACTTTATGACAGTTAAAATGGACACACCAAAACAGCACTGGAAGTGGAGAGCCCTGCTCTGCATGGGAGCTCCTGCTTGGCTGCCTCATCGTGTTGTTCTGGGGCAGTGGCCTGGGGCCCCACCCCTGCCCCTCGGTTGGGCCAGTGTCTAAGGAGTGGGGGAGTACTGTGGGCGTGTAGGGCTGTGGGTGAGTATGGGGGGGGTGCCCTGTGAGTGCCTCCATTTTATGGGGTTTGGGTGTGGAAATAAGTACAGGTTTGCTACAGAGAAAGATGGGCGGGTGCTAGACCACATTGCTGGAAGTGGTAGGTGTGGACACAGCAGTTTCCTTTGCTTTTTCTCTCTTCTTTCTCTTTTTTCATGTTTTATTTTTGCTTGTCTGTATTTGGCCATTTTTTACAATAAGCATATATGTTTAACACACACACATATGTTTCCACATTGTTTAAGTAAGTAGAGCAACTCAAGGAAAGTGGTCAGGGAGGCCTCTGGTGTGGGGACACAGCAGCATGGCCCCAGCTGCCTCCCTGGGCATCTGCAGTCTTCTCCACAGTGGGTGGGTCAGTTCTGGGATGCAGCTGTGCCCAGGGGATGGGGAGGGGGCGGCACATGGGTGCTCACGGCAGGAGAGCTCTCCAGTTGCTGCTGGAAGGCCCGAGCCCTGCAGAGACCTCAGGCCAGCCATCCATACAGGGAGCAGAGCAGAGGTTGCTGGGCCCCAGAACACAGCTGGGCCCCTGGCCTTGGCCTGGCGGGCTTGTCGGGGTGTTTGGTGACTGTCAGTAGTGGGGACCCAAACCTGGGAAAATCACTGAGAAGACCCCGCTTTGTGGATGGCAGGCACATCTTTGCAGGATGTTGAACTATAATCCAGATGTCCCTCTTGCTTCCTGTCTTGGGGACAAGGGGAGGCCCTGTCCTTTCGCAGTGAGCAGACACCGTTTGTGATGGGGGCGGGAGAGACCGCGGGATGGGTGGGTGGTGAGGCCTGCACTCCCCGGGCGACCGAGCAGCCTCCGCTTGATCTCGGTGCTCACCATGCGCGGGAGGAGCCAGCATCTGCCCCTTGTAGCGCACACAGAGTTCCTACACCTCATTCTTCAAAACTCACCAGAAGGCTGGGGGTTTGGGCACACATTCACTTGGTACCTCCAGCAGCCCTGGGCCGTGTCCAAACTCACAGCCCATGGGCTGAGGGCCTTCACACAGACCCGATTTTCCCCTTGAACCACAGGCTCCACGGTTAATAGTGATGTCGCAGGCCCTCTGGGAGTGCTCATTAAAAGACACAGGCCTTGGGAACAAGATAGGCCTTTCTTGTGAAATTCAGCCGCCCATGAGCAGTACACGCAGGGTCTGTGGGAGCAGCCCAGGACCTGACAGCAGGGGTCCTCCCCTGCAGCAGCCCAGAGCAGGGAGCAGCCACTTGCAGAAGCTGCCGTGCAACCCGGCCTTGTGCACCTGGGCCACGGACTTCCTGCACTTGTGGGTGGGAGTGCTGCCTCTGCTCTCCTTCTAGATCTGCAACAGGCACTCCTGAACACAGTAGGTGTACAGAAATAGTCTTCGCCTGTTGACAGAGCTCAGCTTCCTGCTGCTCCCTCCAGACACCTACTTTTTCAAACCCACACCCACTTAGCAGAGTGCACACCCTGTAGGTTGGGCCCAGGCTGCATGCACAGGGCAGGCTCCTCCTGGCTTAGTGGTGTCACAAAGCATTTATGCTCTGCGTAACAGATTCACTTACAACATGAGGCAAAACCAGGTCCCTCACAACAGGCCAAGCTGACACCCACTGCCACAGCCTGCCGTGCCCTTTCCCTGTCCTGGGCTGACATGGACTCAGAGCTGGGTACCACTCTTCTTTTAGGCCTCTAGGCAGCTGCTGAACCTGTGCCACTTCTGGTTCCCGCATGAGCAGCTGGCAATGATGTGTCTGCTGCAGGAGGTCAGGCTGCACCATGAGGTCCCACCTGGGAGGGACGACTGTTTGTGGTGAGGACTCTCCTGAGCATCCACAGGGCAGAGCTGAGCCCCGGGAGGGACAGGGGGACCCCTGGTTGGTGACTTGGCGGATAGCTGCGGTCTGGAGGTGGCTGAGTGACCTGCAGGGGACTATTTTGACCTCATTTCTGCTAACGGGTGATGCTCGCACGCATGTCTGGGGGCCCCCAAGCCTAGATGTTTGGGGGTGCTGTGGTGTTGGAGGGGTGAGGGCAGGGCCTCTGTGAGTGAGCGGGCTGGGGGCATGTCTGCAGTTCATCTGCAGAGAGAGGGACTTGGGGGCCTCAGGGAGGCTGGGGCATGCGAGGGAGGAAGGCTGTCCTGGTGAATGGTGATCAGTGGACGCAGTATGGGGGGCTCGTCACCTCCCTTCCCCTCCTCCCCAAGGTCCCACTGGCTCCCTGATTCCCTTGCTGCCTCTCCTGCCCCATGGACCTTGCGGCGGGCAACATCCCTAGGAACTTGTGTCATGGAGCCTGAGGCCAGGTCTATAGTGTGTAAGGGATGGTGAGGAAAATGAGCCCTGGCCTCAGGCCCCATGGATTGGTGGGCCTGAGAGGACACATCCTCAATGAGCTGAGAAGAATGATGTCCTTGAAGGAGGTGCCCAATGTGGGATCAGGGTCTACCTCGCCCTGCCACCCCTCCCTGCCACATTGTCCCTTAGGGCATACCTATTGTGCAGCTGAGTGTGCATGCTTGTGTGTGAGCTTATGCATGAGTGTTGTATGAGTGTACGTGTGTGCTGTGTGTGCATGTGCATGTGTATGTGCATGTGTGTGAGTGGGCATGTGTGTGGGAAAGCTGAGCATTCTTTTTTCCATGTAAGCACACACCTCATGCCTTCAATCTCTGGCACGTCCCCTTTGCTAACACAGGCACCTCTCTGTGTCTTGGTTAGACACCTGTTTGAAATGAGCGTGAGTGGACAGGTCACAAACACTCTGACATGGACAGGTGGTAAGCAGCCCCTGCACATGAAGCTCCTGGCACTGTGAGCCTCGCGTTGCTGGGAGGAGGGGCCCCCAGCACTGCCTCCCCTGGGCCCCAAGGGGCTGGGGCCACTGAGTCCTTCCAGGCCCTCAGGTCCAGCACCCGACACTCACTGTTGGCTCCCTACATGGATCTGTTTAGTATTTTTTAAAGTAAAGTTTGTTTTTACCTTTAAAAGCTACAGACTTGGGAGAGAAATCAGAGGCCCTTGCCGCATTCCTCCAGCTTCACTTCTCTTGGGAACAAGCTCATGTCACCATGTCACCCCCAATCAGAGAGCATAGCTGTGCAGTTCGGTGGGTCCCGCACAGGCGGTTACGCGAGCCTAGGTTGGTTCATCTCATTGCTGCTTAGCATGCCCCTGTGTGGCGGCCATGTTGCAGTGTGTCGCTTACATAGGTGAGTAGCACAATAGCACTCTTACGTACTGTATGACATGCCGTATAATGGTATGATTATGCAATAAATAGTATAGGTCATACAAGGCCTACATGTTATGTAATTTATATAATACATTCAGTGTGCATACTTTTTACAATGATTTACCTAATATGTTACATTTGATTATGTGTATTTAACCATTCTACTCTTGATGGACACTTGAGTTGTTCCAGTTTTTAGCTATTATGAATAGGGTTACTCTGGACATTCTTCTAAGTCTTTCAGTGAATACAGCCTCATTTCCTGGGAAAAGGTGAGAACAGTGCCGTCAGGGTGGAGCCCCAAAGGACATGTGTTCCCTGGGCCCCACAGCCCCAGTCAGAATGGAGCTGGCAGTGTGCGCTCTCCCCCTGCCCAGCCTGCCCGCAAGGCGAAGAGGCTCCTCAGACGGAGGGGCTCAGCCGTGGGGAGCAGCGCCCCTGCTGGGAGAGTCCCCGTTTCCCGGGCGCCGCCGGTAATGCCTGTGGTCCACCCTCTGTGTTCGCACTGAATCCCTGAAGGTGAAAGGGTGACGAACAGGTTCTTCTCTGAACTCTCTCCCTTTGTCACGAAGCATGTCTTCCATTTCATGGCCAGAAATGGGCTGGCTCCCCTGCTCCTTCTCTGTATTTGTGGGGCATTGGCTTCGCACCACTTTCCCTCATCTGCGGGGGCACTTACTAACCCAGAAATAAAATTTGGGATCTCTGGTGGGCCAAAAACGCAAGGGCAGTATCTATCAACTTGGCGGCTGATAGTTTTATCAAGCAGTCAATAACCCAGCCCCCTGGTGGGCCAGTTATATGAGGCTGGCTTCATGTTACAGAAACAAGCATCCATAGAGCTACAGAGCCTTCATGATCAACTAACGCTGAAATGCCAGCTGAAAAATGGTCAGAGGATCTGAGCAGCGATTACCCAGAAAGAGTCAGTACGGTCAACAAACATGTTATAAAAGGTGTGTGACTTCACTGGGGCCATGAAAAGCAAACCAGTGCGATGTCATCTAGTGTTTAACCATCACGGTAAGCAAAAATTAAAAAATATTGCTAATACCCAGAGAGAGTGAAGATATGGGGAAATGGGAACCTTCATATCGTGCCGAAAGCAACATAACTTGTGCAGCTCGCTGGGAGCAAAATTCAGCAATTCTAACTATCTGTCAAAATTCAAATGGCACACACGTCCATCCAGTAATTTTATTTCTAGAAAAATTTTCAGAAGAAATTCCAGCACGTTTGCCAACCTGTTCACAGAGTAAACAATAGGAGAGTAACCAAGGGCAGCAGAGGCGGGGTAGGGGAGAGGACTGGGGGAGAGGACATGGGTGGGGGAGGGCGTGAGAGGACTGGGGAGAGGACAGGGGTAGGGGAGGGGTGAGGACTGGGGAGAGGACGGGGTGGGGGAGGGGAGAGGACTGGGGGAGGGGACGGGGGTGGGGGAGGGGTGAGGGCTGGGGGAGAGGACAGGGGTGGGCGAGGGGTGAGAGGACTGGGGAGAGGACGGGGTGGGGGAGGGGTGAGGACGGGAGAGGACGGGGTGGGGGAGGGGTGAGGACTGGGGAGAGGACGGGGTGGGGGGGGCGTGAGAGGACGGGGTCAATGGACTGATGCACCATACGTATGTGGAGGGGTGCACTGCTGAAGTGGCTCTAGTGCCAATGTGGAGATGTCTCTACAGTTTAATGTTACAAGAAACAAAAATGTTATAAAATAGCATGTGCCCTTGACTAAAAGCCTATATGTGTACGTACGTGCAGGACAAGTTCTGAAGGCAAGTCCATCATCATACAGCTAGCGGCTGTCACCTGCGGAAATGGGTTTTGGGGGCCGTGGCTGTGAATTTGCTCAGTTGTCATTTTTACTCTGTACCCGCATATTGTCTGAAATCTTTCCAGAAAGAAAAAAGCATCTCTGCTATCAGAGAATCGGGTAATTGAAATCACCCTTGGAGTCATCGAGGCTCACAGAGCTTGTCCGTTGAACGCAGGATGGTGCCGGGACTGACCGCCATGCCCCGCCCTGCCTGCCTCCTCCTTCGGTGGCCGTCTCCAGATCCGCAGGGAGACTCCAGCCCCCAGCCCCTGTGCTCTGGCTACTGCCCTATTGCACATCAAGGGACCGGCAAGTCTGTCTTGGAGGATGCGCGAGGGTGTCAGGACAATGCAGGTCAGGGCCCTCAGAGGGCGGCGTCCTCTGCTGGTACTGTCTAACCGCTGGGCGCTACCTGGTTCACAGTGAGTGCTTAAACATTTTTGTTGAATGAGTGAATGACTAGATCAAGCAACCTATCTGGGCCATCAGCCCAAATTATAGATATTTACTAATTTCCATTTTTTAATTAAACAAATTTGCTAATTAGTTGCTATTGACTAACCTTATTATTTCTTCACTTAGGTGATCCCCTGCTCCCCACACACACGCAATCAAAATATTAAGGGTTTGACTTGGGGACTGCCTGGCAATGTCAGAATAGGGAATTCTGTCCATTCCTTCTGCTGAAGACAAGTGGGGGTGCTGGCCAGATTATTTTTAAAGTTTGTTTGAACGCATCCAAGAGCCAGTCGGGATGTGAAGGATCACAAGACAGAGACTGAAGAGAAGACAGAATGCAGAGTCATGGGCCTGGATTTGGTCGCTTTTGCACTGGAGGGTGTGGGGGCTATTTGGGGTGCCAGCACCCACAGGGTGCCCACGACCTCTGCTGTGCTTTGCGTCAGACACCTGGAAGTAACAGTGAATCAGAGGCAAAGGGGGGAAAAAAGCAAAGACCTCCGTGGCCAGACTGAAGCCCAGGGCTGACACCCGGGGGCTTAGAGAGTCTCAGTTTTTGAAAACGGAGTTAATTCCACATTGCTAGTCAGCCAGGAGCCTCAGAGGAGTTGTGAACATCTGTGCACCTCAATTATTTCCAAAATTAATTTTCAAATACAATGTCTAGTACATAATCAAAGTTAGTCTGACAAAGAGGAAACAAGATAGCGTTAAGAACAAACAGAAAGAAACCGAGTAGAATGGACCCATGGGGATCCATAGATTAGAATGAGAACATGCATCTTTGGCTTTAGACCAGGGCTTTGCCCACCTGGACAGGGCAGCCTGGAGAGACGCCCGCACACAGTTGAGAAAGTGCCCCCCACGGAGTGGCAAAAGCCTCACTGAGTGTCGTCCCAGCGCCCTGCTGCCTCTTGGGCTGCCGCAACCATGAATGTCACTTCTGCAAGAGTTGAACACTTCTACAAAGGGGTTATTTTATTTTATTTTTATCTTTCCCTTTCTCCTCCTCCTTTGTTTCTCTTTCTCTTGCTGTGGGCTGTATGTTTATGTCCCCCCCCACCCAGATTCACTTGTTGAAGCCCTAACTCCCAGTGGGATGGCATTTAGATGTGGGCCTTTGGCAGGTCCCTAGGTTTAGATGAGGTCATGTGGGGGAGGCCCTGTGATAGGATTGGTGCCCTTATAGGAAGCGACCAGGGCCTTCTCTCCTAGTGAGGACTCAGCAGGAAGCAGCCTTCTGCAAGCAGGAGGACGTCCCTCACCAGAATCCACCATGCAGGCCACATGACCTTGGACATCCAACCTCCAGGACTGTGAGAAATAAACATCTGCTTAAGCTGCTATGTTAGGGCAGCCCCTAAAACACTCCTTCTTAAATTACCTTTCTCTTCTCTCTCTCTCTCCCTCCCTTCCTCCTCTCTTTCTTTCTCTTTTATCTTTCCCTTCCTCCCCTTTTCTTCTCCTTTTTAATACTTCAGTCTCTGTGATCATCTGAGCCGTAATGTCACTGCAGCTACACTGTCCCAAGACCCTCAAGGCTACACAAGCTCCCATGTATTTGCACAGAACATTGGCTTTCAGGTTGTTTATCCCCAGATGAACTAGACCTTAATTGTTTTAACTTTCCATCTGATTTTCTAAATCGGATTTGGGCATTCCTGAGGATGATTTGTTATCTGTATTTAGGCAGAGCCTGTTTGGGCATCATCTCAGTGCTAGACAGCAGGCAGCTCCTACAGATGTGTCTGTATCCTCCTTAGAGGACAGAGGTTGCAGACAGTAACCACCTTAGGTAGCATATCCGATAATTGCACCATGATTGTACTTTCCTTCCCTCACTTGGAATTGGCCACACCCCATGCATCTTTACTGTTGATGAGGAAGAAACATTCCAGTGAATCAGAGTGACCCCCCAAAGCAAGCATTTGCAAAAAAGGCTCAGCACATATCTATACTTTGCAAAGTAGACACTAAGCACATGGACTTTTAAAGTATACTTGGTGTAATGTTCTTCTGTGACTATAGAATGAATGTCATACTGGTAAATGTTTAATAATTGCCTGGGCGGTGGCACTGCCCTGTAGAGTAAGCAGATTCCTGTGGTGTAAATACCCTGTGGCTGAATTTAAGCTACCAACATGACATCAAATACTACAGCTGATGTTTGCAGCTCAGGGTTTTTGGGGCACTGACTCCCTGCATTGTCAAAAATCTGTGTATAACTTTTGACTCCCCCAAACTTAACTACTGATAGCCTACTGTTCACGAGAAGCTTTACCAAAAACGTAAACAGTTGATTAACACATATTTTGTACATTACATGTATTATGTACTGTATCCTTATAATAAAGTAAGCGAGAGAAAATGTTTTTTCAAACTGTTGCAAGTCTCCAAAGAATTTCCCACTAACCATGTTGTCCGTGGGCCATGTATCTGTGGACCAAGCTGTTAAAATGTGTACTGTCCTCAAGGGTCAACTGTATTTCTGTCACACAGACACAGTAAACAAACTCAAGGGCATGCAGAGGTAATAGTAAAATAATTAGGAAGCAAGTTTTCAGTCCTCATTTCCTTTGTTTTAATACAATTTAATTCTAAATTTATCTGACTTAATCTTTCACGATGGCTGTGTTTAACAACCGGCGCGTGCGTTCCCTGAACAGTCAGCAATGGGCTTGGTGATCAGTACTAGCGGCTCCTGCACACTGGTCATAAGGTTCTGGGGAAAGCAGATGCAGGAGAGGACTTGGCCACAAGACTCAACACCAATCCCATTGGTGGGGCCTGTAATTTGGACAGTTCCTGGGGTCGCACACTAACCGTAAGTGCACCAAGGGGCCTGCCCAGCTGGGCAATGGTTCAGGGAGACTCACCCTGTACAGCAGGGGCAGCTGCTACTTCTGCCCCTCTCTCCAGGAAGGGAACTCTGCATCTGTAGCCCCTCTCTCCAGTAAGGGGAGTAAAATTGTGCCCCTGGAAGGCAATAATAGAAATGATAGAAATAGAAATCAGACCTGCAATCATGAAAAAGCCAACTGAGATCCACGGAATTGCCTCTTTTGTAAATATTTGCTTTGCATTTACTGATGATATTTGTACTCATTATAATGTGTGCTGAAGTATTTCACCTGCTGTTTATTGAAAACATTCAAGAGCAACTGGTACAGCAGTCTTATGACTTTAATTAAATATTTAGAAGAGTTAAGCTTGCAACCAGTGTTTCAAATTTTAGGGGCAACTGATTTTTCTTAGAACATCTTTGATTTACCTGTTAGAAGAGTGGTGTGCATTTCAAGCAATAGTTCCCCAAGTCTGATCAGCATCACCTGGGAACCATTACAAATGCAAATTCTTAGGTTCTACCCCAGACTTACTGAAACAGAAACTCTGGACTGGGTGTGGGGCAGCAAATGCGTTGTAGTGAGCCCCCAGGGGGTTGAAAGCCTTGGCCCCAGAGGGGATTGTTAATCGCTCAAGGCTGCAGTGAATGACTCAGAGCTCTTTGGGAGCTTCCCCGCCACACCCTGGGCCTTGCTGGCCCACTCAACAGTGCAGGATGGGGAGGCCAAGGCCCCAGCGCTTCCTCTGCAGGTCTGGGAAACCTGGCTCCACCACCCAAAGCTGCCATGAAGCAGAGGCTGGGCGATGTGAGGATCCTCAACCAGATAGTGTTTGTAGTTGTTCCCTTGATCCTGTGCTAAGCAAAACATCAAGTCCTTATATGGCCTTACACCCTCTGCAGGAGGGGATCCTCCTAAAGTTTGTGATTTAGTTGGTGGGGAGTGTGTGTGTTTTACATCCTGTGCTCATTGGAGAGGTGATGCTGGGTAGGCTGGGGGAGGAGAGAGACCCCAGGGGAAGGGGAGCTGGTGGGGGCCCTGAGAGCCTCTGAGACCTCTTACCCTGTGTCAGGGGAGGGAGCTCAGGTATTTGCAGTGGATGCAGACTCTGTGGGCCTGGCAGCTACCCTGGGGAATCCTGCCCCTCCCCACATGCGCGGTCCTGGCTGCGTGTCCAGTGCATGGAAGCAACCTCATTCTTCTCATCTGGTCTTAATGTTAGGCCAGAAAATAGATATGAGAGGGTGGAGAGAGAATTAGGCCATTAAAACCCATTAAAAGGGACTCAAAGAGTTAATCAGTTAAAACTAGAGAGCCAGAAAAACTCACAGAGTTAATGAGTTAATCAGGTAAAACTCCAAAGACCAGGCCTAACTTGGAATATCCAGATATTCCCCAGATAAAGAAAAGTATCCAAGCACACAGCCAATGTCTTCTTTGTGTCAATTAGATCGTGTCATTGTAAGATTTACTTTAGCCTGCTAAAAGGCCCAGATCATTCTTTAACCTATGTGCTAATTTTTCCTCCTCCAGCCCCTAATCAGGTAATTTGTAACCTGGGCAGGAGACAAGCATCATGATTAATTTAGCAAACAAGCCCAGATATAAACAGCATAGTAAGAACAGGAAAGATTCCATCTTAAAGCTAAGACTGTATTTTAAAACCCAGGAAGTTAAGAAGAAAGATTCTTAACATATTCTTTAACAAACAGACAATAACTCAGTCCACCCTGGGGGCAGGGCTGGCGGCCTTGACCGATGTGTTCCCAGAGCGAAGCTGCTATCCAGGGGGAACTGGATCAGTAAGTTTCTTGTGTTAAGTTAATTTTGCAGAATTACCTGGAGGATTGATAATAGAAGAGAGGAGACGTAATGTCTCCCAACAAAGATAAACATCTTAAGACCACTTAACAAGTTTACACTCCCTAGCCCTTTGTCACATTCCTGAAAAATCCTTAAAAGGGGGACCCTCAATCTTTCAGGGCCTCTCCTCTCTGAGATCACCCACACTTTCTCTGTCTTTAAGTGCGTAACTTTAAATAAAACTTTTACTCTGCTTCACTACTGTGTCTCTGCCCTTCAATTCTTTGTTGCAGCTGGGACAAGAACCAAGGAAAATAAACAACTGCCCCCCTAATATATTGACAGACTATTACACATGGAACAAGTGCTACACCTATAACTGCTCGAAAGCTTCCTCTCTCAGAGAGGTGCCTCTGAATCACTGGTGAGGGTTCCTGCGGGTTGTGGGGACAGCGCCCACAATTCCCAGGACGAGGGGCTTGGGGACAGTGAGGGAGGGGCACTGTGTCCAGCTAGCTCTGAGCCTGGTGACACAGGTCGCCCCACCACTCCCTGCTCAGCATCTGACATTGCAGAGCCCTTGGGACCAGGCTGTGTGTTTGAGGGGCTGGGTTTACACAAATGCTGTGCAGGATGGCATGGCTGAGTGAGCGGAGCGCACCGTGGACAGGGGAGCAGCTGGCGCTGAAGCTCTTCCTTCTCGGAAGGGTCAGCCTCGGGGGTTTTCTTACTGATTGCTGTATTTAAACATTTGAGCAATGAGCCCTGCCACGTTTGTAGCAAGGCTGTATTTTTGGCTTGTCCTTGTCTTCCAGCTTTCCTTAGTGCATTTTGGTATGTGTGTGAGTGTAAACCTTTCTCACAAATACTACCTTTCTTTTCCTTCATGGATTTTTCCTTTGCTTTTGTACTTAGAGAACCTTTCCCCACGTTGGAATTAGTTATCTATTAACCATTTTTCCTTGAGTTGTTTTTATGGCTTGGCTAATATAAAACTAGGTTTATTTTGGTGTGTGCAATACCAGTCCGAATTTAAGTAGATTTCTTTCCCTTAACTACACTATTTGTTGGATAATCCATTCCTCATTCAGTGTTCATTCTGCTTCTCTTTTCTCGAGGCATGATGTACATGCCATAAAATCTGCTCATCTTATCAGATGATTCGTTTCAGTAAATGCATGCACCTATCGCTGCAATCCCATTTTAGAACATTTCCATCACCCTCAAAACAGTCATTGTGTGTGTTTGCAGCCCATGTCCGTACCCTGAGGCACCTGCTGATTACTTTCCATGCCTATGGATCTGCTTTTCCTGGGCATTTCATGTCAGCACAGCCATAAACATGTAGTCTTTTGCCCCTGGCTTCAGCACTTTTCTCCTTTTAATTATGAAATAGTATTCCTTGGTGGGGAGGAGACCAGGTTTTACTTACCCATTCACCAGGTGATGAGCATTGGGTTGTTTCCACCTTTCGGCTATTATGAATAAAACTGCTGTGAAAATTCACTTACAAACCTTCATGTGGATGAATGTTTTTATATATCTCTGGGGCAGTTTCCTAAGAGTGAAATTCCTGGGTCATATGATAAGTTTAACTTTTTAAAGAAATTGCCAAACTGGTTTCCAAAACGTCTGCACCATTTTACCTTCCTTCAGCAGAACACTTATCACACACCCCTTTCTAACAATTTACACCTGTTTCTTTTTCATATTTTAAACTGGTGTAGATGCCAGCCTTTCCCATGTTAAACTTTCAGAGGACCTGTGTTTTTAGTTTCTTCCCTAGCCAGGAGAGTGAAAAAGCCCATTTCCCTATGTGCTGCTTCTCCTCTCAGGCCATGCAAACTCCCATGAAGGCTTATTCCCTCCAAAATATACAGAAATACTAAATGCTTTTTTATAACTTCTTGTAACACCTAAAGTAATTTGAATTGAGAACCAAGTAGATGTTGACTTTGACTTTTGACTATATTTTGGCTTTGGGGATGATGAAAATATCACTGAAGTGTCCAAGTCCTTGAGACCCTGAGTCTTAAAGCCACAAAGTCCTCCTGGACATCGGGGCCTAAGCAAAACTTTTCTCTTCGTTACTCATTCAGGGGGTTCTCCATTGAGTACTTTGCCCTGTGACCTTTGCCCCAGCTTTGGAGCTGTCTCCGAGGACATCTGGGCTGTTCCCAGCAGCACCTGGGGGGCTGGTGTGGCTGCAGCGATGCAGGGCGCCCTGGCTGCCCTCGGGCCTGGCCTGGCCTCGCAGTCAGCTTTTGCATAGGCTGGGCGTGCTTGCCCACGTTCGGTCACAGTGTCCTTGGAAACCTGGGGATTGTCCAGCCTGGAATGGAACTTTTCACTCTCTACTATTCCTATTCACAGACTGGAAGAGGTAGACACGAAGGTGAGGAATCCCTGCCTGGATGACTGCCTCTTGGTTACCGTTTCTTGCCCAGAGCCATCTCTCCGGGACCCCTCAGCATCTCTCCATAGTGTTTGGGACTACAGGGCAGTGGGTCATGAGTGGGAATCTTTGACTTCATGAGCTGCTCCTTGGTTTTGCAGAGCCCTTGTGGAGGCCAGGTGGATGGACATAAATGGGGCAGAGGCGTCAGTATGGATGCTCGATCACAGCTGCCCCGTGCTCAGTACCTGCAGCCTGACACCTGGTAGGTTGTCACCTCCTCTTTCCAGACCTTCCTGAAGGAAGGTGGGGTACTTTCAGGGAGAATCTCACAGACTGCATCTCACATATCACTACCATCTATTTCACAGAAACCACTTCCTCCATCCTAGTGGGTTAAAAAAAGTTAAGTATTATGTATGTATTTTTATATCTTTCCATTGTGACAATGGCACACATTCAGGGAAGTTCAGAAAACCTGTGGCCCTTGCTTTACTAGTTTTTATAAACCCAGCCCCTGTGTGAACACCTCTGTCCAGGGAGCTGCTCACACCTGCCCCAAGGGTGCCCGCGGTGCTTCCTGCCCGTCGCTGGCTCCCCTGCAGGCCGCTCACATGCCGTGGTCATGGCCCCTCCCTCCTTGCTGCTGCCATCTCAGCACCAAACACTGCCATTCAGTTTCATCCACTTTTGTTTTCTTGATGATCTGTTTGATGAGCAGAAGTCCTTAACCTCAGTGTAGTCAGCATCTCTCAGTGCTGTCTTCGGCAGTGGCTGATGCTTACCGACCTGAGGTCTTGAAGATCACCTGCCTTTCTTCTAAAAGTCCCATCATTTGACCTTTTACAAATAGACACTAAGTCCACTTGGAGCTGTGTGAGGCAGGAACTGAGGCTGACCCTGGGGCCCCCAGTCCTGATGTGATGCCCTGGAAAGGCCCCACTGCTAGGCAATACCACCTTCCTCGGAAGTTAAGTTCTATTTGTGTGAGGTCATTCTGAGCTTTCCAGTCTCTGTTTTCTTTTAACCTGTGCTGGCTTAATTCTGGAGCCTTTATAGAAAACCTTAGCATCCCGTAGAACAAGTTCTTCCACCCTCCAGAGAGTCATGACTCCTCTGTGTCTGTGAATTTTAGATCAGCTTGTCAAGGTCCACACATGCACAGATGCTGGGAATTTTCTTGGAACCATACCGAATGTATAGGTCAAATTTTAGAGAATTGACATCCTTACAGTATGTGATGTTTAATCAATAAAAATGGCATATCCCTGTATTTACTTAGGTCTCCTTTCATTCCTTAATGTTGGTCTTTGGTTTGCTACCTGGATTCTTGCACCTTGGGGTGTGCCCACAGCCACCTTCTGGGGGCTGAGTGCTGGCCCAGAGCCCCCACCACAGTTACCACCCTGACTGGTCTGAATCTTGACTAACTAGGGAGGATAGCATCAAATTCCTCTCCTCTCCAGGTCTCGGTTTCCCCATCTGTAAGACCTGGACCCTAATGCCTGTGTGGCAGATGCCAGAGGAATAAATGAGAAAACACACCTGAAGCTTTGGTTTAGAGTCTGGCACATGAGAAGAGCTCAGTTAATGGTAGTTAAAACAAAATAAAACAGAGCCAAGGAAGCAAGTAGCCTGCAGGATGAGCATAATTCAAAGGAGCCGGTCCACCCTTTGGAGAGCCACACAGAGTGCCCTAGGTCCACTTCCTGGAGAATGGTGGAAGGATGGAAGGGTGTGCATATGGGATCAAGAGGAGAGCAGACCGGGGCCCGGGCCTCATAGTGTGCACCTGCCCCAGCGAGGAAGCTCAGCTGGATGACAGCCTGCCATTGGTGAGTGGAGGCAGGCGGCAGTGGGGTGTGGTCAGGTCGTGGGAAGGGGCGGTGGCCTGGGGCAGGGAGTCCGCCCTGAATAGAGCATGTCTCTTCCCTCTCAGAGAGTTGGTGAGGTCGTCTGTGTTCCACTCTCCTAACCAGGCCTTTGTGCCCCGGAGAGGTCAAGCTGGGCTATTCGCTGGGCTGCAATCGCAAATGAGAATATGGAGTCACAGACCGCAAGCAGGGCCTGGGTGATACTTCACGTCTGACTGCAGAGAAGGACCCGGAAACTCTGGCCTGGCTTCACCGCATGTTCCAACATGCCAGGGAATTTTACAGGCAACACCTTAAAATCATACTCACAGTGATGTCTCTGAACATCAGACAGCGTTTTAAAGCAGGAGGATGTACGAGGGATGGATGTGGGCGTTGCGCTTGCAGATTCCGGAGCTGGAGCTTATTAGCCCTGGTTCCTTTCCCCGGCAGTGTGAGCAGGAGACCCGGCCCCCAGTTCCTGTGCCTCCCAGAGCGAGTGCCAGGCCCGGGGGGCCCTTCCTGCTGCCAAGGATCACCCTGGACAGAGAGTCAGGAGTTCTCGCTGGCCTGGCTGCCCCTGAGGATCCATGAGCTTGGCAGCCACTGTCCTGACTGGCTTCCTTGCCTGTGCCCAGCCGCCAACAGCCTCTTTCCCAGGGTTCCTGCACAGAACATTCTAGTACTTCTCCCAGCTTGAAGGGCTCAGGCGTTTCATGGCATGTGCTCTGTGGAATCACTTCTTCAGGTTCTCTGGTGCAGCCGCTTGGGTTTCCAGGTAAGGAAACACAGGCTCGGGACTGGTGTGACCTCCCGAGATGGCCTGGTCATTTGTGTCAACATCGGTGACAGAACTTGTGTTCTGAAGTTATACAAGTCATAGGAAAAGTGACTTCGGACCCTGGCAAAGGGATGGGAAGCCTTGTCTGAATGCTTGACACATGTTCGGCTGACTCAGGGGGAAAGACGGGTGCAGAGACTCTAAACAGTTTGGAGAAGACCATGGCAGCGTGACAGCCAGCTGTGGGCAGTCATCCCAGGGGCACATGTTCATTGGGCATGTCCTGTGCCAGGTGGCCTCTGGACGCCAGGAGGGGCTGCCCTGTGGGCCTGCATCTCACTGCAGCATGGACCAGACACAGAACACAGCGAGTTAGGGAAGGTGCTAGAACAAGGCCAAGGACATGAGTAGCCAAAGGAAGAGGGGCAGGTGCGGCCAGCTGCTCCTTAAAGCTCCTGAGAAAGAACAGATATGCAAGGGCAAAGATGCATATTTGAAAGCAGGAGGCCCTGGACTTGAGGCATTTCTCACAGAAGAGGTGCTGGCTTCCGGCTGCAGCAGGAGGTAGGTGAAAGGTGGGGAAGGTGAGCAGGCAGGGCCCCCTCAAGCACCCGCAATTCTGGTGGTTCCCAGGTGACCCCCGGTGAACTGCAACAGCCTCTCTCCCTAGGCCAACTTTAGACAGGCTCTGCTAGGCCCTGGGCCTTGCCCCTACCCTGTCTGCAGCCTCTCTAGCCAATTTTAGCAAAAATCCTGCTAAGCCAATTAAGGAGAGTCCCCACCCCCGCCATCTGCTCACATGGGGTATCTGATCACATCTTCACCCCCACCCTAAGTTATCTGAGCACCCCGCTGTCGCTGGCAAGGATCCTGTGAAGCCAGTCTAGGGGGTACTCCCCACCTGAATGTCCCCTCTTGGTGGTTTCCTATCCAGGACCCTTCCCTGCTCGTTGGATTGAGCGCCCCGCCTCCTTTGCTGCCCTGGAGCTGGGCCCCTTCTCCTCGCTTGCCATACTCCTCAGTAAAGTCTGTCGTGCTGTGTGAACAGGGTCAGTGTAATGTTTTCCTTAGAGTCTGTCCTGTCTTCTAAGTGGGCTTATACTGAGGTGGTGTGAAAGGGTGAAACTTTAGCACGGAATGGAGGCCGGGCTCAGGGCCTCCCTCTCCTGCCTCCAGCCATCCTGGAGACTCTGAGGACCCCTCTCTGGAGGGTTCAGTCCATTCCCACCAACTCAGGTGCTAGACATTTAAGACAAGAGTCCTTTCTAGGGATAATTACACTTAAAGGATTCTGGGAAACTCTCACAACTTTAAGACTCAACATTTATAATGTTTTATATAGGCATACCTTGGGCTCAATATATATATATTGTGGGCTCTGTTCCAGACTACAGCACTAATGAATGCTGCAGTGAAGTGAGTCAAATGAATGTTTTGGTTTCCCAGAGCATATTTCGTGTTTATACTACACTATAGTCTATGAAGTGTACAATAGCATTATTTTTTAAAAAACTATGTATATACCTTAATTAAAAAACACTTTATTGCTAAAAAATGCTGACCACCATCTGAGCTTTCAGTGAGTTGTAATCACTGATCACAGATCACATAGTGAATCTAATAATAATGAAAAGGCTTGAAATTTTGTGACATAGACACAAAGAAAGCAGATGTGTTGGGGAAATGGCGCTAAAAGATTCCCAGACACAGGGCTGCGGCCCACCTTGGGTTTGTGAGCCACGCTTTATCTATCTACTGCAGTATGATGTGGGCAGGGGTTGGCTGCATTGGGCAATTGCAAACATATGCAATAATAGCCCATAATTGTTCCTGCCGCAGAGCACTGTGGGCCACTTTGTTTCCTCCAAGCCTCACCGCCCCCTCTGCCATATGTATACATGTGCAAAACTCAAATTCACATCCAGCAAAATGTATAAACTGCAAGTGTACACTTTGGTGAGCTTGGCAAATATACACATCTGTGTACCCCAAACCCTTGAAGATATGGAGCATTGGAACCATTTGCCTGCTGATGGACAACTGAGCTGTTCCAGGTTTGGGCTACTGTGAAGCTGCCATGAACGTTTTTGTGCAATGCTCTGTGTGAATGTGCGTGCATGTGTGTGTGTGTATATAAACATGCTTTCATTCCTTGCAGGTAAATGCCAAGGAGTGGAATGCTTTGATGAGAGGATGAGTAACATTTGCTGTGTAAGAAACTACCAAGAAGGACAAAAACAACATGATCATCTCCATAGATGCTGAAAAAGTATTTGACAAAATTCAACATACATTCATGATAAAAACTCTCAACAAAATGGGTATAGAGGGCAAGAACCTCAACAAAATAAAGGCCATATATGACAAACCCACAGCCAACATTATTCTTAACAGCAAGAAGCTGAAAGCTTTTCCTTTAATATTGGGAACAAGACAAGGATGCCCACTCTCCCCAGTTCTATTCAACATATTACTGGAGGTCCTAGCCACGGCAATCAGACAGCACAAAGAAATAAAAGGCATCCAGATTGGCAAGGAAAGAGTTAAACTGTCCCTGTTTTCAGATGACATGATATTGTACATAAAAAACTCTAAAGAATCCACTCCAAAACTACTAGAACTAATAGCAAAGTTGTGGGATACAAATTAATACACAGAAATCTGTTGCATTCCTATACACTAATGATGAACTAGCAGAAAGAGAAATCAGTAAAACAATTCCACTCATAATTGCATCAAAAAGAGTAAAACACCTAGGTATAAACCTAACCAAGGAAGTAAAAGACCTATACCCTGAAAACTACAAGACACTCCTAAGAGAAATTAAAGAGGACAGTAACAAATGGAAATTCATCCATGCTCTTGGGTAGGAAGAATTAATATTGTCAAAATGGCCATCCTGCCTAAAGCAATCCACAGATTCAATGCAATCCCTACCAAAATACCACCAGCATTCTTCAACGAACTGGAACAAATAGTTCTAAAATTCATATGGAACCACAAAAGACCCCAAATAGCCAAAGCAATCCTGAGAAGGAAGAATAAAGCAGGGGGAATTACACTCCCTGACTTCAAGCTCTACTACAAAGCCACAGTAATCAAGACAATTTGGTACTGGCACAAGAACAGACCCATAGACCAATGGAACAGACTGGAGAGCCCTGATATAAACTCAACCATATATGGTCAATTAATATATGATAAAGGAGCCATGGATATACAATGGGGAAATAACAGCCTCTTCAACAGCTGGTGTTGGCAAAACTGGACAGCTACATGTAAGAGAATGAAACTGGACTACTGTCTAACCCCATACACAAAGTAAACTCAAAATGGATCAAAGACCTGAATGTAAGTCATGAAACCATAAAACTCTTAGAAAAAAACACAGGCAAAAATCTCTTGGACATAAACATGAGCAACTTCTTCATGAACATATCTCCCTGGGCAAGGAAACAAAAGCAAAAATAAACAAGTGGGACTATATCAAACTAAGAAGCTTCTGTACGGCAAAGGATACCATCAGTAGAACAAAAAGACGTCCTACAGTATGGGAGAATATATTCATAAATGACATATCCGATAAGGGGTTGACATCCAAAATATATAAAGAGCTCATGCAACTCAACAAGCAAAGAGCAAATAATCCAATTAAAAAATGGGCAGAGGATCTGAACAGACACTTCTCCAAAGAAGAAATTCAGATGGCCAACAGGCACATGAAAAGATGCTCCACCTCGGTAATCGTCAGAGAAATGCAAATTAAAACCACAATGAGATGTCACCTCACACCAGTGAGGATGGCCAACGTCCAAAACACAAACAACAACAAATGCTGGCGGGGATGTGGAGAAAGGGGAACCTTCCTACACTGCTTGTGGGAATGTAAACTAGTTCAATCATTGTGGAAAGCAGTATGGAGGTTCCTCAAAAAACTCAAAATAGAAATACCATTTGACCCAGAATTGCACTCCTAGGAATTTACCTTAAGAATGCAGCAGCCTAGTTTGAAAAAGACAGATGCACCCCTATGTTTATCATGGCACTATTTACAATAGAAATGGAAACAACATAAGTGTCCATCAGTAGATGAATGGGTAAAGAAGAGGTGGTACATATACAAAATGGAATACTATTCAGCCATAAGAAGAAAACAAATCCTACCATTTGCAACAACATGGATGGAGCTAGAGGGTATTATGCTCAGTGAAATAAGCCAAGCCGGAAAAGACAAGTATCAAATGATTTCACTCATATGTGGAGTATAAGAACAAGAAAAAAACTGAAGGAACAAAACAGCAGCAGATTCACAGACCCCAAGAATGGACTAACAGTTACCAAAGGGAAAGGGACTGGGGAGGATGGGTGAGAAGGGAGGGATAAGGGGGAAGAAGGGGCATTACGATTAGCACACATAATGTGGTGGTGGGACACGGGGAAGGCTGTATAGCACAGGGAAGACAAGTAGTGACTCCGTAGCATCTTACTACGCTGAGGGACAGTGACTGTAATGGGGTATGTGGTGGGGACTTGATAATGGGGGGAGTCTAGTAACCATAATGTTGCTCATGTAATTGTACATTAATGATACCAAAAAAAAAAAGGAAACTGCCAGACCATTTCAGAGAGGCGTGCCATCTCACGTTCCCACCAGCTGTGCACTAGTGGCGGCGGCATCTGGAACTTCCAGTTTTACTCCTTGGCTGCGCTAGTGGGTGTGTGGTGGGTCCTCAGTGCGATTCGGATTTGCATTTCCCCACGGGGAGGGTGCCGAGCACCTGTTCTGTGCTTATGTGCCACGTGCACGCATTCATTGGTGTCCAAAGCCTTTGCCCCTTTGAAGCAGACCATTTAAACAGCACAGGTTCTTCATCGCCGTTCTTTCTCAGAGACACCCAAACTTGGTATTGCAGACTCCATGTTTGAGAATTCGCCTGCACGCTGAATGTGTTTGAACCCCCCGAATCAGTCCTTGGGGCACTTTTCAGCCATCCAGGGACATGCACAGAAAAATGTGAGTCATCCAACACACACCTTCCCAGCCGAGTCCATGGGGGGCACTCACCTTCTTGTCTCAGCTCATACTGTAAACAAGCCTGGTTTTCTCAGTCTATGTAGTGACACGCTTTTCACAATTTTGTGCTTTTCGTTGGTGATTCTGAGACCCGTAATGGCCTGAGCCTGGCGGAGTGCTGGGCAGCGTCCTAGTGCCCCCGTGCGGTGCCGGCCAGGGAGGGACCGGCTGCTGCAGTGCCGCTGGTGTGAGTCCAACGCCAATGAGTCATCGCGTTCTTGAAATAAACAAGAACACACATACGACAAGGCTGCGCGTATTGATCGGCTGACAAAGGTGTGCCAGAGGCTCATAGGGCCCTGATCCTGCATTTCCCCTGGGAATAATGCTTCATTACTCGCTGATTTGGGGCTGGGTGACCTGGAACACGGCTATCACCGATACTGAGAATCCACTGGGCGTGTTTTCCAAACGCTTTCTCCCAGCAGGGGGCTTCCCTGCTCATTTCCTTACTGATGTCTCTTGAATGGTACTTTTTGTATGTGGACGGATGCTCCTTGCTTTCTGTGTCCTAAGAAGCCTTCATCTACACCTGAGTCGTGAGGATATTCCATGTTCTCTTCTAGAAGCCTTGTCATCGCAGAGTTTATTTTGGGTCTAAAACGCATCCCACACTTACCACATTGTGTATGTGTGAGGCACGGTCAAGGGTTATTTTTCCTATGGATATCCATTCACACGGAGCAGACCTCTGCTGGTCCACTGTCTCACCTGAACAGACCTCAGTGTGAATCTCTGACCACAAGGCTGTGAGGCGCCACTGTGTGCGGCCCCTGCAGGCCTTCTGTGGCACGGCCTACCCTCCGCACACCTGGTCTGTGGTATTGGTCACATTCCAGTCACAGCACAGGCTTTAGGCACAGAGCTGGATATAGCCTTCAAACCAGCAGGTTTCTCTGTCTGAGTTTGTTACCCTGGCCCTTCCCTGTCCTGGGAGTAAACGCCACTGAAGCCCTGCATGGTCACAACATTTAATTCACATTAGAACTGATGAGTGTCCCCATTCCAGATATTAACATTCTTCTAATACTTAATCATTTTAATCAGGCGGTACACACATTTGTTTATTTAACATTCTGTCCCTGAGGGGCAAAGAGACAGTGGACGGTGGGTGGTACAAGCCAGGACTTAGTAATGACTGCTTTGGAGAATAACTACTGGGGGCCATGGGACTGTCCGGCAAGGAGCCTTGACCTTATATGGGAAGACAGGGGAATCTGAGATGGTAACACCAAAACTGAGCTCCACCAGAGGAGTGGAATTAGCTTGATGGGGGCAGGGCATGTGCAAAGGCCCTGGGGTGGGAAGGGACTGTGGGCAGTAAGGATTGGCATGAGGAAGGGGTAAATATGGGGATGCTGAGGGGTGAGCTTGGAGAGGCCGTGGGATTTTAGGGCCAGTTAAAGGGTTTGCTTTATCTTCAGATGCAGCACTGTCCAGCAGAACTTCCTGTAATGAGAGAAATGTTCTAAATCTATGATGGTGTCCCATGTGGTAGCCGTCAGCCACAAGTAGTGACTGAGCCCTCAAATGTGGCAGTGCCACTGAGGAGCTGAGTTTTTAAGCTTAATTAAGTAACATTTAAGCTGTGCTTATGAGTTTGGCTGCCAGATTGGGCACCATGGCCTTCAAGCAATGGCAGGTCATTGAGAATTTGGAGCAGGCAGATGACACAATCAGATCTCTGCCTGCTATTTGTCATTTGTCCCTCTGATTCCAATGTGAGCAACGTGGTTTCCTGCCCTTGGGGGGGTGGGTGCAGTGTGGAAGGAGAGAAATGGGGAGACTCAGGAATGTTTGGGGGTTAGAGATGACATGGCCTGCTGGCTGAGTGGCAGGAGGAGGGGCTGTCCAGGCTCCTTGCCAGACTGCTGGCCTCAGGGTGAGTCAGTCTGGGGAGTCCCCTCCCCATGCAGAGTGGGCACTTGGTGTCCAAGGGAGTGCGGTGCCCCTGCGTGCAGCTGAGGGGCTCCAGGCAAAGGCTTGGACTGCCCAAACTTCTAAGCATGCTAAGAGGAAGCTATGTTGGGACACATCAGTGTGGAAATGCAGCATGAATAGCGTGAATGGAAAGAGTGCCAAGTAGAATCCAAACTCTGTTTCCTGGGGTCCCGTTCTTTGGTGCTCACACACTGTCCCCCTGGCTCACAGTGGTAACCAGGTGCACAAGCCTGTCTGATGCTCTTAAAAAAGTGAAGCAAAACAAGAGCCTTGACTGCTCATGGGCCGTTTTCATGTGTTGAGAGTCTGCAGCCGAGTGCCTCCGGTGCTCTGGTGCAGCTGTGTTCCACCGTCTGGATGCTTCTCCAGTTTCACATTCTCATGCTTGGCTGGCCCACGGTCGGCAGCGCAGCTCACAGGGCCTTTATTTAGAACAAGGGAGTCACTCCCAATTTTTGACCAGCATTATAGCACCTAAGGAGTTACCCCAAGGAAACAGCTGGATGAAAAGCAAGTGCAGGCAGATGCTCACGGTGGCGCCATCTCTGTTGGGGCGATTTCAGATGGCCAGCAAGGTCAGCACTGGGGGTGCCCAGGTGTATTGGAGAACAGCTGTGCAGGCTGAGAAGCCCCACAGTCTGCCACGGGCAAGCCGGAGCCCCAGGGGACCGCCGATATGAGAGTCCGTCTGAGTGTGAGTTTGAAGGCAGGAGAAGGCTGCTGTCCCTGCTCAAAGACCGGCGAAGAGAGGGAGCTCTCCTTCCTCCGTGGTTTGATTCTATTCAGGCTGTCGACTGATTAGATGAGGCCCACACACAATGAGGAGGAGAGCGAGCTTTATTCAGACTATAGATTCAAATGCTAACTTCATCAGAAATATGCTCACAGGCACAGCCAGAAAAATGTTTGACCAAATGTCTGGGCCCCCGTGGTCAGTCAAGTTACCAATAAATTTGCCTTCCCAAGTGTCTTCCCTTTATTGGATGTGTGTAGACATGTCTTAGCAGTCACCTTCTCCACTGCTCTTAGTTGCCCAAAGGGTCCCTCAGGTTTCAGAAGGTTTATCCTGGAATGTTCCAGTTTTGTGCCATAGAAAGTACCCAAGCCTTGAATTAAATAACCAAGCACCATCATTTGGAAACACTCATGGAGCCCTACCCTCTCTGGCTGGGAGGCAGGGTCTGGAAGCTGGATTCCAGGATTCCGGGACCCAGGGCCCATCTCCAGCAGCCAGGCCTGGATTGGCCTGTCCAGAGCTGTGCCTTCACCTCAGGCCCCGTGGTGTCCGCCGCACCACGGTTGGGAGGAAGTCGGTCCCTGACCCTCTTCTCAGGAACCCCTTCCCGACCACTCTTTCCTGGGCTCTCGGGCCGCTCCCTTCCTGATGAAGCTCCAGTGAAACCTGGTGTCACCAAGGCTCAAATGCTGACATCCCATGACAGCTTCTGTCCCTCCCAATACTGTGGGATGAACAATTTGCAAAGGGCTTTGAGGGCCAGATGCCGGCTTTAAAAAAGACAGTGTGAACTGAGTGTCATTGTCAGAGATTCTTTAAGGTCGAGTTATCAGCTCAGCGAATTGTCTTTCCATTTCGCTAAGTTCTGTTTAGTCCCCTTGAGAGGAGGCAGGGGTAAGGATTACCCATGAAGGGTCGGTCTACAGCATTTAAATTCCACATTAACTTCCTTGCGTTTTTCACAGCCTCATCCAGGATAGTAGTTTCTTTCCACTGTAGTTGCTTGTTTAGGAAATGTACACTCATTTAACTATTGAAAAATAATTAAGATAGTTATAAATCTAAACAGAACAGAAAAACGGCCACCTCTCCAATCAAATCATGTCATTGATTGCTTACTATTTTACATTATTCACGGACCTGCTTTGCCTTTCTTTTAATGTATGTAATTAGGTTTTGATTTTTCCAATAAATGAATAATTTAATTATCAGCAGGATATGTATTTGTTGCCAGGCTTGTCTCCTGATATTGTCTGTCTCTTACAGTAGTCTTGATGTAGAAAGCAGGTTAGTAGCAAGCTCTGAGGATGACAGATCATGAAATTAGAGCATCAGGGTGATGGGATGCCCACCCCTTAACACACCCACACGGGCTTGCTCTCTCTCTCATACACACGCACACACACACACACACACACACGCCCACATGCACACGCTCACACACATACCCTGAATGTGCCATTCTCCTGGCACTGTCCCTAGCTTTTCCACCATGAATGATAGACTCAACTTTGAGTCATTACATGTGCCACCCAGGCTAGGGGTCATGTGCTGGGTGACCTGCACCAAGTCAGGGACCTGGGCTGTCATTCTTTCCACTTGTGTCCAGCACCTGAAAGATGCAGGGGACATAGGAGGGCTCAATAAATAATATCAGATAAGAAGTTCCTAATATCTGGCTTTTTTGGCCCATGAAATCATTTATGGTTTCACCTATGTTGAAATGTTGAATGCAGGATAAAGGAACTGAGCATGTGCCCCCAGCATGCAGGGTGAGGCCTGGGCTACCTGGGGCCAACATGGGCCACCTTGCCAGAGGCCTCTCCCTGGAGCTGGCCGTTTGCCAGGAGCATTGTCTGCAGTCCTGGGGCTGGTCCCTAGCATCAGAGACACAAATCACCAAACAGGTGCCAGGACTCTGCCCCTCAGGCATTACTGGGGGCCGATCCCACCAGGGAACAGTGGCCTCTAAGCAGCAGTGAGACTCTGAAGCCTACAGAAGAGAAAGTGTCAGGAGGCCAAATGCTGACAGCCAGCCAGCCACTCACAAGAGGACAAAGGAAGGGACTTCTCTGTCCCTTTGGTGCCTGTGGCCAGAAGAGGCTCTCAGGGGGTGGCGGGAGCCACCAGCCAGCCTCTGGTGGGTGACACTGACTCTGTTGGTCTGAGGTGCCCATCACAGCCGAGCCGCGTGGATGACGCCATGAGACTCCTGGTGGTTGGTTTTTGCTCCGTGGTGTCAGCACAGAAGTCACATTGGAGGCTGGGACAGAGCCACGCACAGGAGGACTCAGAAGATGGGCTGGCGAGATGGTGCCAAGTAACAGACGACAGGAGAGCAAGGCCCGGTGGCGCAGTGCTGACCCTGTTCCCACCGTCGGCCAGAAACCTGGGGCCAGCAGGTGGGGTAGCCCCTCCCCCCATCTCCTTGCTCCAGAGACCCAGTGGGTCATTCCTGGGTGATAGTTTCTGACCCACCTTCAGAGGGTCCCATATGCCCTACGGCCTGGGTGCTCAGAACTTTTCCTTGTACTTGTTATAAGAGTTTTGAATATTGTAAAATAAGTACCTAAAAACTTTCATCATAAGCTTAAGTAAGTGTAAAGAATATGATTTCTAGAATATAGTAAATATTAACCTCTTACAATTTCATCCCCAACATTATCTATTTAAAATCCATAAACTTAATAGTCAAAAATTTTATATCTTTTTTTTTTTATGCTTGGTAGCTGTTGGGGGTTGAATTGTGTCATTCCAAAAGATGTGTCCAAGTCCTTAGCCCCAGTTCCTACACATGTGACCTTCTTTGGACATAGGGTCTGGGTAGATGTGATTGAGTTAAGGGTCTTGAGATGAGAACATTCCAGGTCAGCGTGGGTCCTAATCCAAGGACTGCATCCTTAGAGGAGGAGTTAAGGGAGAAGGCCCTGGGGAGGGAAGACTGCCACGTGATGGGGGGAGGCGGGGACGCAGCCGCGCGCCCAGGGGTGCCTGGAGCGTCCAGAAGCTGGAAGAGGTAGGAAGGACCCTCCCTGGAGCCTCCGGAGGGAGCGTGGCACCTTGATTTAGACTTTTGGCCTCCAAAACTTTAGTAAATACACTTCTGTTGTTTTAAGCCACGGAGTTTGGAGTTTGTAAATGCAGCCCTGAGAAATTAACAGTAGCATTTGCTACAACTGAAATAAAATCCCTTATGATCATAAGGTTCCAAATTAAAAAAATATATATATATTTCTTCTAGACACAGTTGGTAGTATAATTATTAGAGCAAAACAACAAATTTAAACACAAAACGTGAAGTTTTGTGAGAAGGATGGACTTTTTTTGGGTCCACCAGCTCAGATGTCTGTGGAGGCACGGTGCTCACAGCTGAGCATGGCAGAACTCAGCAGCGTGTCGCCTAGTTTTGGACTTCTGTCTGTCTCCATGTCTCTCTCCACCCCGCCCCACCCCTCCACAAACCTCCTTGACATAAACAAGGATATATGGGTGGAAGCAGGTTTTTAAGAAATTATCTGGGCTTCTGTGACATATCAAATAGCTACCCAGCAATCTCTCATCAAAAAGTCATCGACTCTTCAGGTCCATTTCAAGTTTTTTGAAACAAAGAGCGAGGAAGCCGCTGGATGGGAGGGGGTGGCACCAGCTGCTGTTCTTCAGCCTCCCACCTCCTGGTCTCCCTCTCCGTCAGCCTCCACTGGTGCTGTGGACCCCAGGCCCCCAGGCCGCAGTGTGGAGAGGTTCACCCTGTTTTGTGTGCTGTGACTTCAGCCCTGGAACTCAGCCCACCCTGCGGTTTTGGGTGGGGAGCTTGTATTTGGAGGGACTGGACTTCCAGGACTCTCTGGGGCCCAGACTGGGGTGCCTCCTTCCAGATAGGCTGTGAATTTGTTCTGCTGTGTTCTGGTGCCACCAGGCCAGGCACACACTGATTTCCTGTCCTGAGCAGTCCTGGATCACACAGTTCAAGAGACCTGAGACCTGAGCTTACCAGTTTCAGGAAATAATATTCTCCGGTCATTGCTGGGGTCGAGAAAGACATGTCCTTGCTGCCTCTCTTCATCAGCAGTGGATTTTTCCAGTACCTCCTGTCTCTGAGTGTGCAGCCTTTCTAGGTTCCGGGCTTCATTTGGGGGTCCCATTTACAATCCTCCCACACCTTGTCCTGTTCCCACGGGGCCACAGACAGTCAGGCCTTCCCGGAGTGGCCAGATCCTCTATCCACATAAAAAACGTTGGTGGCATTTTATCTATTGTTTCTGGAGTCATGGAAAGGTCTCTCCCTCCTCCTTCTCCTTGCCCTGCCCTGCTTCCGCCCTCCTACTTCACAACATCTCTTTCTAGGTCCTTCCAGGATGATCCAGAGTTTGGAATCCATGACAAAGACCCCTTCCGTTTCTGTCTCCTCGCGGGAGGGTGACCTTCAACACCTGGCCCTTTGGGAAACCGGCTGTCCCCTGCAGTCATCACTGGAGCCCTGCCTAAGACACGCCCTGCTCTTGGGCACGCCACAGTCCCTTGTACCAAGGCCACTGGGAAGGGATCCTTAGCTGATTGAGGAATTTAGCTTTCAGGTGATTAGTTCCCCATTCCTGGGCCCAAATGTACCCTTTTAAGTCCCGCTCTTGTTTATAAACGAGTCTTCATCCCTACTTAGTGCTGTCCCCCGGTTCCTGCCCTTTTCTGGCTGGGCTGTCTGCCTTTCACCCCAGCATGGCCTGTGTGCCATGAAGTTGCCTGTCTAGCCCAAGGGATTGATGTTCCTTGGCTTCAGTGACTCTGGAAGTCTTCGCCCCCACCCAGAGGTGCCCCTGCTCCATGCCGGGCCTCATCACTGACTGCCACGCCATCTGAGATGGGGGGCCCAGGGGCCGTGTCCGTGTCACCTGCTCTTCTGCCCTCTCATTTTCTAGGATCCATGATTCCAGACTTGACAAAGTTGAGCCCTCTGGTCTGTGGCCCTTCCCGTTGCTCACCTGTTGTCTGGTCACAGAGACCTTCAGGGATCTGTGGAGAACATGAGGTTGCAACCAGTGGGAAGGGAACGCTGGCCCTGCCATGCCCAGCCTGCCCGGTCAGCACTGCAGGGCAGGTGATGGGGCTCCAGTGTGAGCCTGCAGCAGGTGTGTAGAGGTGGTCCACGGGAGTCACTCATCCTGGGGCAGTGAGCGGGGACCTGGTCTGAATGTGTCCCCCAGAATTCATGTGCTGAAGTCCTACCCCCAAGGGGCTGCGGTCAGGAGGTGGGGCCCTTGAGAGGCAATTAGGCAAGGAGGGAGGAGCCCTATGATGGGATCAGTGCCCTGAAAAAAGGGATTCCAGAGGCTCGTTGTCTTCCCACCGCATGTCCACTGCCCAGGTCAGGCCCTTGCCCGACCTGCGGCCCTGGGCTCCGACTACCAGTTCCAGAGCTCTGCTTGAGCGTCCAGCCCACGGTGCTTTGTCACAGTGGCCCCGCCTGACTCAGAGGGGCAGGAGACGTGAGTGTGATGGCATGTACAGGAGTTGGTGGCTGATCAGGGCGGTTGGTGAGGAAAGTGGGGGGTTCCGCAACGATCCCCCAGTCTTAGGTGTGGGTGACCAGAGGAGTAAAGGGGTGAGAGGGGACAGTCTCCCCGAGCTGGGGGATGAAAGAGGCATCCGGGGAGGTAGGACCAGGGTCACCTGCAGGATTCCTGACGGGGAGCTCGATCAGAAAGGCTGCGAGGGCCTGGCGGAGGACGAGGGGCCCCTTGACGCCCAGCTCCATGCCCCAGGTGGCAGGTGGGTGGCCCCTGGGCAGAGCAGCTCCCCAAGGCCCCAGACACACTCTGGTGTGACCCTAACTGTGTTCCCAGCTGGGCCATGAGGGTGACTCATCCGCAAGCAGGACGGACTGCCAGAGAGATGGACGGACGTGAAATGACACCAGCCTGACCAGGTGCTGATAGAGGAGCACAGGGTGAAAGCAGGATGCCAGATCCAGGTTAGGGACGTTTCTGGATCTCCTCTGGAGGTTGAGTGGGAATCAGTGAACCAAGACTGGCTGAAAAGGAGTGGGCTAGGGGAAGGGTGGGCTCCTGGGGCCTGAAGCCAGTGGGGTTCACAGCACGGTGAGGAGGGAAGTCTGGGGCTGACCCCACTGCAAAGCTGGGCCACTGGCCGGCATTGCACAAGGGTGGAACAATCAGTGCAGACACTCAGAACTAAAAAGACCTTCTCTGCTACTTATTAAACAAACAGGACTCTATATGCATTATATGCATTGCTTATCAAGTCATAAAATCGTAGTATAATCATTCAATGAAACATCCTAATAATGCTCATGTCACTGGATGAAGTTTCCAAATTACTGGCATCATCTCTGGTATGCCCGAGCTGTCACTAACTGGTGTGCATGTCCACGCCTAGGTTGGATGGACACAGTGGCACAGAGCCCTCTGTTGCCACTGCCCACCCTCCTTGGGCCCGTGGCCCACTCCCTGAGAATCTGGCCTCTACGGCATTGATCCGGGGTGAACCTCTCCGAGTCTGGGGATGTCAGTGCGGCTTAGCTCCTGAGCTGCTGCTCAGTGATGACCAACCAGGTCAGTGGAAAGTGCTTATTGGAATGAAGGGTTTATTTATCAGCTGGCTTTTATCAATTCACCTTCAATCTGCAATCTGTCATTTGGCCAACTTTTATGACCCAGTCACTTGAAAGAACTTATGGTTTAATGTATTTTTCACTTTTGTTGTTGTAGGACATGTGTATTTTTATAAAATGCATTGAGACAATGCAACAGTTTCTCCTTGGAAACGAGACTTCATTTTGCTTTGCTTCAGTTGATAACATCAGAACCCTTCAGGGCTTCCATAGCTTCCGCTTTGTTTTCACAAAATGTTTTGTTCTACGTGTTCAGTGGTGTTGACCATCCCTTGGGTTGATCCACTTGCTCTGACAGCTGGAGCTGTCTTCCAGTAAAGCCAGCGTCCTGGAAAAGCTGTCCTGTTCTGATGTTTAGGACTGCGGCTTCATGGTTTGGGCTGGAGGGAATCCACAAGGCTCAAGGTCACCCAACTGCCTGTGTAGGGCCAGCCCACCAGCCGTGGTGTTGTTTTCTGTTTTCCATTTTTTTAATCCCTGTTTTTTACACATATTATTTAATTCTCTCTGAGGTGAACTTGATACATGGTGGTAAATACAAAGTTTATTGAGAAAATGATAAAGTGAGTTAGCTGATTTATAGTTTTTATTACATTTTTCACAGACAAATGTAGTGTTGTGAATGGTGCCAAATTCGACCACCCTAATATTTGCTAACTTCTGGCTGGAACTTCATGTTTTCCTGCAGTGATCGCACCACCCAGACAGGAGTAGGGTACGCATGTGAGTACTGCCCCCTGAGACCATGTTTTATGAGCACCCGACCATAAATACCTTGGATTTCAGATTTTAAGTACATGATTGAAGTAATTTTTATACCAAAAGGTCAAACCTTCATTGGTTATGACCGAAATTTTTGTCTTGATTCACATATTTTCCCCCAAACTGTTTTCTTAATTCAAATATATATTTTGCAACAAATTGATGCCATAAATGTAGATTGCAGTGATACACCCACACAATACTGTCTTTTAAGTTGTATTACATGTATCATATCTGAAAATGTTGAATTATTTTTAACTACCCAGTAAAACTTAAAATTGCAATGGTGTTTTTAAAAATGTTAATTTGATTTATTAATATAATTTGACAAGCTTTTTCCCAGCGCTTTACTGTGACTTATTCATAATGTTTTACATGCTTTCTCATTGGAAGTCACAAATGGTGTGTATTTGAGCCAGGAACTTTCTTACTGCCCAATTTGATAAAATAAATGTTTTTCCACCTTCAGTACAACTCGAGTGACCTTTGCATCCAGCAATTGTATCACTAACAGTAAAAGTAAGTCATTTTTCTCTTAAAGTTAGCAGGTTTCACGGCAACGTGTTGCAAGTTCTCCAAGGCATGAAAATATAAGAAGGGACTTATTTTTACCTCTCTTTTCTCCTCATAGTTAAGAAGGACTGTACAGGGGTGGACAGAAGGCAAATGCAAAAGGACAGAGACCAGCAGGGGAGTGGCAGTTTCTGCATTTGGGTGCTGGAGGTGAAGGTACAGGGCACTGGAGCGCAGGGCCGTGAATTCCTGCCCGGCCCCAGAGCCTGCAGAGAGCAGGCCTGCCAGACTCCAGAGCTACCCAAGATACTCTGATGGTGGGGGAAGTGGGTGCAGCTGTGGGGGAGCAGCGTGTTGGAAAGTTTGTATGGGGAACTGTTCTGCTCCTTCAGCCCCTCCCCACTGCCACCTGCTCTGTGACTGCCCTCCCTGGCTCTGGGAATGTCTGGAAGTGTGCTCCCTGCCGAGGATCAGGTGAGGGAGGCTGGAGTAGGAACCATGGCTTGGGGTGGGAGGAAGAGAGTGATACCAAAAGGTCACCTGCCCCCTTTCTCCATGAGACTTTAAGAACACTGGCGGCCAAGGGCACACCCTCCAGGCAGGAGACCCCATGGCCTTCTCCAGAGAAAGCCCAAAAGGAAAGCCCATTGGTGGAGAAATAGTCCAGGTGGCTCAAAGTCACCCTGCTGGGAAGCCCACGGGCACCCCCACCTCCAGGCTTCCCAATCAGAACTTCAGCACCTCTTTCTAAGATCAGGCAGCCAAGCTTCAGACATTTCAAGACACAAAGCTTGCAACAAAAAGAGTCAGAAACCAAATGAAACAGGGAAAAACAAGAAATTAGGTGAAAAGAGAAACAATGTAAAAATAAGATAAAAATTTCTAAAAGCTGTGATTTGTATTTTCAAAGAAATAAAGGAAAATATTGTTCCTAAGAAATGAAAGAAGGGAGCAAAAAAAAAAAAGGGATATTGATACTCATAGAACAAAGATAAATCTTGGAAACTAAAGAGTAAGAACACAGAAAAGCTTTGTGGAGATGATGGAAGGAGGCTGGGGGATACCTCCTAGGAAATAGACTTACAAAGAGAGTCAGAGGGAAAACAGGAGTGGAAAGGGAAGGTCACTAGATGGCGAATCCAGGAGGTCTGGCATCTGAACAGAGGGGCCCTGCGAGGAGATGGGAGGAAACAGAGGCAGACATCATCAAACAGATCATTTTGTGAACATCCCTAGACCAGAAGGACTTGGGGTACCAGTTTGAAAGATCCCACAAGTGCCCTGAAAAATGGAAAAGATCTTCCCAGAGCTCAAAGCCTGAATGTTAAAACACCGAGATCAGAAAGACGCCCACAGCTCAAGGTAAGGGAAGAAGGGACTGTCTCTCAGCAGCACCGGCGCTCGTGGTTGGTGTGGCATGCCTCGCTGAGATTGCAGGCAGCTGCCGTCCAGCTGCGATCTGAGACCCAGCAAGGCAGGCGTCCTAGAGGGTGGGAAGTGCCCTTTCAGTCTTGCAAGCTCTTGAGGAGCTCCCTTTGTGGGTACCCCTTCTCAGGCTGCCATTAGAAGGTATGCTCTAGAAAATAAAGGCTGAAATCAAGAGAGAGAGGGACATGAGATTCAGGAGGTAAATCTTTTTTGGCATGAAATTATTTGCTAATTTCAAGAAAAATGAGTGGCTCATTTTTGTTGTTAATGACATAAATGTTGGATACAAATATTACTTGAAAGTCATTAACATTTGAAAGTAGCGAACACATATTTTATCAGGACACTAATCCCATCATGGGTCCACCCTTATGACTCCATCTAAACCCAATCACCTCCCGAAGGCCCACCTCCAAACACCACCCTACTGGGGGGGCAGGGCTTCAACATGTGCCTTTTGGGGACACAGTTCAGTCCACACCACATATGCAGTCTTTAAAGAGGAGATAGTCTCAGGGCTGTGATGCACCGCCTCTGTGGAGAGCAGTTCCTCATGCCACATGCCCACATCCTGGCAAGTGTGTTCACAGATGTATGCAAGTGTCCTTGTAGGAAGAGACACCAGACAGCTTGCTTCTTGAGGACACAGCTCTAAGAAGGCAGCTGCCTGTGACCTGGGAGGGCTGTCACCAAGAACCACATCTGCCAGCCCCTTGATCTTGGACATCCAGCCTCCAAAACTGTGAGAAGTAAACCTCTCTTGTACAGTCATTCAGTCTTGGTATTTTGAGGAAGGCAGTGTAATTGTAAAAGAGTGGGTAACAAAATGCCATCCACAGAAGCATGAATGAACTGGGTATGTGCCTGCAATTGAATGCCCCACGCAGTTACATGAGTGCATCTCAAAATGGAACTTTTGTGTGCAAGAAGACAGTTGCAAAAAGATGCATTTAGTATGATGCAAAGTATACAAAGTAAAAAGGAAAGGGCCAATACAATGCAGTCCATTGTTTAAGGGTTTTTGCATGAGTAGTGTTTAGATTAACTTCAAGTATATGAACAAATTCCAAAACCAATAGTATAATGATTTTGACTGAAGTTCCATAAAACATGTAAGATAAATTGAAGAGAAGGGACATATACTATTAAGTCTCTCCATGAGGAAATGTCTCACCACCATATAAACTTTTTTGTATTTTACTCAGTAAAGTCTGAGTCTTCTTCCTTAGACTGTATGTCACTTTTAGGATTTCCTATAGGCATTCTATGTATTTTTGTTGCTGTTACTTCTGCTATTATTAACAGAATCTTTCCCCCATTATTCCTTATACTCTGCAATCATTGTTTTATGGAAAAGCTATTAATTTTTTATCCTTTTATCACTTAATGCACTGTAAGCATTTTAAGATGGTTCTCATATTTTGTTAAGTTACATTACTCCTTTATCTTCCGATTATGATACTTCTATTTCCTCTTTTTAAATAAGTATGCATCTCGTTTCTGCTTTATTTATTTTTTAGTCTTTTGAATTTACCCAAACTTCCAGAAAAATATTAAATAATAGTGATGGAAGGCAATTTTGTTTTGTTTCTAATAAAAATGAGATATCTCTGAAGTATGACTTTGGTTGTCGCTCAAAGGTAAGCAGTAAGCTCTTGTTTTTAGGTCTCTTAACACTTACTACTAGTAGGTATTAAATATTATTAATTTTGGGTATTGGGTAAAATTGTAATATTTCCAGATTATTTCGCCTGGCGTTAGTGCCTTTGCGTATCCTCAGGGGTGGAGAGGAGTTCATCTCCATGTCAGTGGGTAATTACCTGGGCAACTGAGGGCTTGTCTGAACCTGAGGGGAGGGGCTGGCTTGCTTCTTCTGGAGCAGAGGAGAGAGGCCGTGCTGGACTGCAGTTTGTAAGCAATAAATGGGTTTTAAACTTTATTTCTCCCTTTGACTAATTTCGGTTTTTAGAGGTATTTTACCCCGGGATTTCCTATCCATGGACTTACAGGTATTAAGTAAAACATGTTTTCACTAGACTTTTCATGGCAACATATTAACAGAATCTTTTAAGATTGTGATATGATAAGTACACAATTTGGCCACTAGATGGTGCTGTGCCCCATTTTGGGGATTCCCTAGCATTGACTGACTGTAAAGGTTAAACGTTTCAAATTTAATACAATCTTTAAACTGTTGTCCTTCCAACTTCCTCCAAAGTGACTCTAAATTAAGAATGGGCTTTAAAAATTAATTCTTTTCTCCCCTTGATTTAGCCAGTTTCTCGGGGGTATAATTTACACATAATCAAATTCACAATTTAAGTGTACTATCCCAAGAGCGCTGACAAATTCCCGCAGTTTTGTAACCACCCCACAGTTGTAAGAGTACCTCCGTCATGCAATACCCTCCCCATACCTTTTGTAGTCAGCCCTCTTCCCCGACTACCAGCCCCTGGAGACCTCTAATCAGCTTTTGTCACCAGATTGTCCTTTTCTGTCATTTCCTGTATACGGAGCCATGCAGTGTGTGACCTGTCGCGTCTGGCCCCTTTCCCCTACCATCACACTTTCAGGGTTCATCCATGTTGTCAAGTGATCCTATGATTGTTTCTTTTTATTATGGAACAACATTCCACTGTTTGGATATATGACAATTTGCTTATCCATTCTCCAGCTGATGGACACTTGGGTTATTTCTAGCTTATGGCTGTTATAACAGAGCTGCTATTTCCTGACAAGTCTGTGTGTTTCCATGTATTTTCATCTCTGTTGAGTAGATACATAGCAGTGGAATTGCTGAGTCACACGATTCGTATGTGCCTGTAAGTCCGGGGAGAGGAAATCCCAGCGCAAAATACCTCTAAAACCGAAATCAGTCAAAGGGAGAAATAAAGTTTAAAATCTGTTAGACAGGAAAAGAGATATGAATGGGGTAGAAAGAGAATAAGGTCAGTAAAGCCCCCTAGACAGGACTCAGTTAACCAGTTAAAACTAGAAGGCCAGAAAAGACTCAGAGTTAAAGTCAATCAGTTAAAGCTCAAAAGGTCAGGAGCAACTTGGCCTTGAATGTTTGAATATTCCCCAGATGAGGAAAAGTATCTGAGCACAGCCCGCGTCAATTAGATCATTGTAAGATTTACTCTAGCCCACTAAAAGGCCCACCTATAAAAAGCATAATAAAGACAGGGGAATCCCATCTTAAAGTCAAAATTGCATTTTGAAAAAAACCCCAGGAAGTTTAAGAAGAAAGATTCTTAACATACTCTTTAGCAAACAAATAACTCTGCCCACCTTGGGGAAGGGCAGACGGTCTTGATCAATGAGCTAATTTTGCAGAATTACCTAGAGGGCTGACTAATAAGAAACTTAGTATCTCATCAAAGGTGCTTGAGACCACTTAAAAAGTCCACACCCCTAGCCCTTTGTCACATTCCTGAAAAATTCTTAAAAGGGGGAGGCCCCAACTTCTCAGGGCACGCCTCTCTCTGAGGTTGCCCACACTTTCTAAGTGTGTGACCTTTTAAACTCTTTCTCTCCAACCTTTCAGGGCGCCTCCTCTTTCTCTGAGGTCACCTGCATTTCTTTCTAAATAACTTTAAATAAAACTTTTGCTCTGCTTCGCTACTGTGTCTCTGCCCTTCAATTCTTTGTCCTGGCGGGGACAAGAACCGAGGAAAATACACAAGGCCTCTCCCCCAACAGATCCATTTACTGCTTACAAACTGCAGTCCATGGCCATTTCTCTCTCCTGCTCCAGCAGAGCAAAACCGGCACCCTCCTCACCTTTCAGGTACAGGTAAGCTTTCCCTTTGCCCAGGTAATTACCCATTGATATGGAGATGAACTTCTCTCCACCCCTGAGGATATGCAAATGCACTAAAGCCATACTACTCTTCACCCCTGAACTCCTGTTGATATGCAGATGTACTAAAGCCAGGCTAGATATTCTGGAAATATTACAATTTTACCCACAATGCCTAACTTTATGAGATGTTGCTTTCCAAAGTGGCTGTGCCATTTTACATTCCTACCAGCAGTGTATGAGGGGGCCACTCTCCACATTTTCACCACCACTTAGTATTATCAGTTTTGAAAATTCTGGTGGGTGTATAGTTATATTTCATTGTGGCTTTACTTTGCATTTCCCTAAAGGGATTGAGTATCTTTTCTTGTGCTTATCAGCCATCTGGTATCTTCTTTGGTGAACTGTTGAAATCTTTTGCTCATAAAAAAAAACGGATTATTTCCTTATTAAGTTGTACGGCTTTTTCTGTATAGAAGTCCTTTATATGTTTTAAAAATAGCTTCTCACAATCTATGCCTTGCCTTTCATTTGGCTTAATGGTGTCTTTTGAAGAGCAAATGTACACTTAATTATGATGAAGTCCAATTTACCAATTTTTCAAATATGTGGCTCATGCTTTATGGGGCCACTTTAAGAAACCTTTGTTCAGTCTCAGGCAACCAAGATTTTCTCTTATGGTTTACTTCTAAAAACTTCATTTTAGCTTTTACATTTAAGTCTTTGATCTACTTTAAATCAGTCTTTCTCTGTATTGTGAGGTAGGGGTTGAGTGTCATTGTGTTGCATTTCTTCATGGGACTGAGACAGGGACCATGGGTGGAGTCAGAGTAGGGGGAGGGCCTCCCGAAAATGCAAGGCAGGATATTTACAATCAGAGCAATGTAACTGCATGCAAGGAAATCCCCTACCAAAACTCTGTGTTAAACATTAAGCTCTAGAGTCATTCTTCAGTGAGCTCAGTTAATATTCCCCAGATAAGGAAGAGTAGCACATGTTTTTATTATGCTAATCATTTGTGATCATGTGTAAGATTCACTTTAGCATGCTGAAATGCCCAGGCCTATGTGCTGTCTTTCCTCCTTCAGACCTGACGAGGTGATTTGCAAACTGAGCAACTAATTGAGCATGCAGGCCCAGCTGTGAACAACATAGTAAAAGGCAGGAAAGATTCCACCTTAAAGATAAGATTGCATTTTAACACCCAGGAAGTTAAGAAGTAAGAATCTTAACTTACTCTTTAGCAAGCCGACACTAACAGCCCACCTTGGGGGCTGGGCAGGTGACCGTGTTTGATATGTTCCCAGATCAAGATGCAGGTATCTCGGGGAGAAAGCAGAGCAGGAAGTTTAAGTTAATTCTAAATATTCAGGGACCACTTAACAAGCCCACACTCCTAAGCCTTTATCTGGCCCCCAAAAATCCTCAACCGCCTATAAAACCCCTAGACAACGCACAACTACGGGCTCTCTTGTCCTCTCCTGCCGTGAGCCAGGAGCTCTGTCCTTTCACTACATCTCTCAATAAAAGCCTTGGTGTTTGCTCCTACCTTGGGTGTTTGCTAAGTTCATTCTTCAGCTCCGCAAACAAGAACCCTGGCATCAGGATCACTAATCATTTCCGCACCCGTTGTTGAAAAGATCAATCCCCCATTGAACTACCTTGGCATCTTTGTAAAAAGTTAATTGACTCTATATGTGGGTCAATTTCTGAACTCACTATTTTTGTCCTGTTGATCAATAGGTCTGTTTCCCTTATATCCTAATAACCTAGTGCCTTGCCTGTGGATTTATAGTCATAATTCATATTTAGAGTTATGATTCTAACTCCAATTCCAATGTATGTGAGGTTCCCACACCAACAAGCAATTCTCAGACACTGGGTGTCCTACAATTTATAAATCCAGGGAGAGGAAGACCCAGAGCAAAATATCTCTAAAACCAAAATCAGTCAAAGGGAGAAACAAAGTTTAAAATCCATTTATTGCTTACAAACTGCACCCCAGGGCCGGCTTCTCTCTCCCTCTCCAACAGAAGCAAAACCAGCCCCTCCCCTCCCCCCTCCCCTCTCGGGTACAGACACGCCCTCCACAGTTGCCTGGGTAATTACCCATTGATATGGAGATGAACTTCCCTCCACCCCTGAGGATATGCAAATGCACTAAAACCATACTTCTCTCCACCCCTGAATGCCTATTGATACGCAGATGACCTAAAACCATGCGAGATATTCTGGAAATATTACAATTTTACCCACACAATTAAACTCAAATTCTTACACTATTTACCCAGAGACAGTGCCAGATCCCACAGGGTAATGCCCAGTTGTGCAAGACTGCCCCCAACCCAACTTTAGATGCCAATGGCATGTTCAGGTTGTACCTGTGCTTATGACCAATGAATCATAAATAAGATCGCACTCCTTGGGTTTGATTAATTTGCTAAGTGGCTCACAGAACTCAGAGAAGCATTTTATTTACTAGAGAACCAGTTTATTATAAAAGGACACAACTCAAGAACAGCCAGATGAAGAGCTGCAGAGGGCCAGGCATGGGGAAAAGGCACAGAGCTCCCATACTCTCTCCAAGCATGACACTTCCTAAATCTTTATGTCTTCACACATCCAGAAACTGTCTAAACCTGTCCTTTTGGGTTTTTATGGAGGCTTCCTTACACAGGCACAATTGAGTAACTCATGGGCCATTGGCGATTGATTCAGCCTCCAGCCCCTCTCTTCTCCCCGCGTCAGGGTGAGACTGAAAGTTCAACCCTCTAGTGACATGGTTGGCTCCCTGGTGACCAGCCCCAATCCTTAGGTGACCTAGGAGCTTTCAAAGTGCCACCTCATTAACATAAAAAAGACTACACTGCCTTTATCACTGGTGAGAAAAATAAATAAAAGGCATATAGATTGGAGAGGAAGACTACAGTGTTCCTTATTCATGAAGACATGGTGATATAGTGGTCATTGAACAGGAAATTCCAAGGGTTTTAAGGAGCTCCATACCAGGAATGTAGATGGAAACCAAATATAAATTTCTTATAAATCATAGTATTATGATAATAAATCTTGAGCCTTCTTTTTCAAAATTGTGTTGGTGTCTTTTACATTTCCACATCAGTTTTATAATTAGCTTCTCAACTTCTGCAAAAATGCCTCCTAAGATTTTGTTTGGAATTGTACCAAATCTTTACATCAGGGGAGAATTGATAACATGACAACACTGAGTTTTGAGCATGTTACATCAACCCATTTACCTGTGTTTTTAACTTTTCTCAGGATTGTTTTATAGTCTGTGCGTCTTGTTTATGTAAAAAGATACATTTACATAAAAACATGAAATATTTCCTATCTTTGATACTATTGTAAATGGAGTTTTAAAATGTTTCCTATTTCTCATTGTATCTCTAAAATACAGAACACATATAGAACACTTAAAATTTACTTTTATGCCTAGTACTTACAAATACATGGCTTTTTGTGTGTTGACCTGTATGCCACAACTTTTTCCAACTCACTTTCTAGTTCTAGCAGCTGTTTGCAGATTCCTTAGACTTTTCTACACCTATCACCATGTCTTTGTGAATAAGGAGTGCTGTAGTCTTCCTCTCCAATCTATATGCCTTTTATTAATTTTTCTCACCAGTGATACAGGCAGTGTAGTCAGGAAAAGAGCCGGGCCCTCGGGGAGGCAAGAGAAGCTGGAGGCCAGTTCGTGTGGCCCGCTGGCAGAACTGGTTAAGTAAAAACAAACCAGCTAGATTCTAGGAAAATAACGGATGACAAAACAGAATATGGTTTCTAACTAGTATGAACCAAGTGGATTTGGGATGGGGAACAGTAACCTACAGTTAGGCCTGACTTCAGAAGATTGTTCCAGATTATCTGGTGGACCCTGTGGACCCTGTGGAGGGCAGGAGGTGGTGGGAAGGAGGCCAGAGTGAAGGGTGGAAGGAGCGGCGGTACAGGCTCTGTGGGTGGGGAGGGGCTGAGGGCTGAGGCATGCTCGCTGCTTTCAGAGCTGGAAAAGGCCGAGGAACGGATTCTCCCCCAGAGCCTCCAGAAGGAAGCGGCCCCGCCCTGGCCTTGATTCTGGGCCAGTGCGATCACGTCGGGCTTCCACCCTACAGGCCTGTGAAGTAACAGGGGTCTGTGGTTTGGAGGCGCTGACCTTGCGGTGACCGCCGCAGCAGCCCCAGGAAACTCATGCTCCCTCCGGGTTGAGGACAAGTGCTGAGTGTGGGCTCGTTAGAAATCACAGCCTGTACAAAAACGACCGCCATGTCAGCCCCTCCGTGAGCCCTGGCCCTGCATGTGATCCGTAGTAAGACGGCGCGGGGCCATTCAAGTCCACCTTGGGGCTCGCGACCCCGGGACCAGGGGCATCTTAACTGAATCTCCAGCTCCCGGCGGCGGGAAGCATTGTTGCCATTTTGCTCCATCCATGAAATTGCCTTTCTTGGCGGTTTTTACTTTGAGTTTTAGGGATTTCATACCACACTGCCTGAAAATCAGGATTAGTGTGGATTCATCTCTTTGAAGAAGTCCTGAGGAATTAATCTCACTTAAGAAGAGTACAGCAAGGCTGAGGCGTGCTGCTAAAATCTCTCTAACCCTCTGGAATCCAGAGCCAGATCGGTCTTCCAAGCTGGCCTCGCCCAGGGGTGGCCCTTGTTCAGTGGGCTCCATCTTGAGGGGGTTTCTGAGGTCCTGGGGAAATGGCCTGGCTGCGGTCTGGCACCTGTTTCTTGGAGAGTGTGTCTGTCTGTCTTGTTTCCTCTCTCCTTCTGCCACACTGTGTGCCCTTCTCGTGCTGTGTCTCACGCTTGACGCTTTGGTGCGCAGGAGACACATGGGTATTTCTCTTGCTCCCTCCAGCAAAGGCTCTCTGTCCTTTGTCCCTGGGTGGCCACCGCCCTGCCCACCAGTCTGTCTTCACTTTCCTTTGCCTCATTTTGCTTTGGTAGTGTTTCATCTTGCAGGCTAGGACTGTGTTCATTTGGAAGCCACTGTCAAGCACCTGGAGATAAATAGATGTGCAAGTGTTAGCCGTCTACCTTCCATGCGTAAATGTCTCTGGGCCTGAGGGCTGCTGTGGACTGACGTGGTCTACTTTGCTCTGCGGCAGGTGTGGTCCGTGGAGGAGTTGGCCACCGAGGACAGCTGGGGCTATGACCACTCTGACTGCCACGGAAGCCCATGGCCAGACCCAGTGCATGCAGGGCCCTGGGGAGGGAGTCACTGAACCGTGCTCAGCCATTCACAGCATGACTGACTCAGCTTTTGGAGAAAACAATTTTCCCAGGGCTGGGATGAACCCAGGCTCTGCCCTTGAAACATGATGTTAAGGGTCTCCCTCTTCTAGTTCATTCTACCAGGGCCGCTCAGAGCAGCTGGGTGTGTGCATGTGTGTGAGTGGATGCATGTGTGGATGTGTGTGTGCAGAAACAGGTGTGCATATGTGAAAGGACAGTGTGGACATGTGTGCATGTGTGTGTGTGTGCATGTGTGGGTTGACCCTCACTGGGCTTTCCCATCTCTTGGTCCCACCACCTGTGAACAAGCTCCCTCCGCGTCTCCCCTTCTCCAGCTTGTAGCTGATCGATCGTCTGCCAAGTAATTCTTTCTCCTTTGTCCCGTGGCTTCTCTGGCATGGAAAAGCTACCACCCAGGTCTCTCCAAGGATGTGTCAGCCTTCTCTGTGACAACATGGGTGGATGACACTGTTGGTCAGAGAAGAGCCCAGGACCACAATGATTGAAGTCACAGGAAATTTGCAGTCACCAACCTCTAGCAGTGGTGCCCAGCAGTGCTGGTCACCTCTGTCCCCTCAGGGACATTTCTAACCCTACATCTCAGGTCACAGAGGTGATGATGATTCCTAGAGCAGTGAGGTATGGGCACATGGCTGAGTTTGCATGAAAAAATATGGGAGAAGAGATGAGAGACCTTGGGCAGGGGTGTGTCCCCCCCCCCCACCTCCTCTAGCTCTCCTCCTTCCTTCTCACTGGCAGGAGCTGCAGCAACTCCAGGCAGGTGGGGCGCCATGGGGTCTGCACAAAGTGTGGTCTGGTCTGGTCTCACTGACTGTTCCCATCCATGAGGAGACCGTGCTAAAGTCAGAATGGAATCGACTATGTCATAAGGCAGAGGCTGGTTCAGTAACATTTTTCTTCCTAAGACAAGATTTTCTCGATGAAGGAAGCAGGTGATCACATACATCAAATGCTGATCTATATTCTGGCACAAGTGTCAGACCAGCTCCTGTGGTCAATGTGGTTCCAGGGCATGGTGGAGCAATGACCTTGAGGAATTTTCTCCCTGAGCACCTGCACAGGCCACTGGCCTGCTCACCTTGGAGCTGCCATGTGAGAGGAGATGAACTCCTTGTGACAGGCCTGCTGTGACAGCAGACAGCCCCTCATCTCCCTGATATATGCCTCCCTGGCACCACCTGCTATTTGATGAGTGAATGGACGAGGCCCAGTCTTTGTCACATCTGAATTACGCATTCAAACAAGGGTTCTTCTGACTTTAAGGTTTAAGATGTTGGCAATATTCCAATGTCATTAAGAGGATGGTCTCTCTTTATATAAACTTCGAAGTTGCCAGGAGAATAGATCCTAACTGTTCTCAACACAAAGACATAACTATGTGACATGATAGAGGTGTCAGCTGACTACAGTAATATGTAGTCAGCTACTATACTAATCATTTTACTGTTACTACAGCAGTCACAGTGCAACATATGGACGTATCAAACCATCACCTGCTGTATGTCAAGTACATCTCAATAATTAAAAGAAAAAAGAAGGTGGGCTCTGGGGTAAATGTCAGTTCAGTCTTGACTACCTGCTAGGACCTGGGTCATATGACTTCCCCTGTGAACCTCAGTTTCCCCATTAATCGGCATGGCAGTGACAGGAGTGTGACCTCTCTGAGTGAGTGTAGGCGAGAGTGTAAGCGAGTGTGTCGTGAGAGTGTGCACATAGACTGCTCAGCGCAGCGACTAACAGAAGTGCTGGGCCTGTCATTGCTTAGATGAGCGTGCTGTGGGTGGTCCTGAGAAAGGAAGTATCGTCTCAAATTTCCGACCCAGGCAGAGTCTGTTCCGGTCCAGATTCAGTGAACGACGGCAAGCCTTTCAGTGCTTGCAGAGGGGGTGTGCGGTGCTGCCGTGGCTGTCGTTCTCCAGGAGTTACCCAGTCACCCACACTGTGGCGTGAGTCACCTAGAGGTCTGGGTGCGCAGCCCGGCAGAGGGACCAGGAGCTGCTGTAACCCACCACCCCTTCCTCATTCCAGGCGGGAACTCACATCGGGGCAGGACAGCCTTACCGCTGGGGTGGATGCTTCAATTTAGAACAGAGGCCAAACACTCACACAATTTTAAATACCTTCCTCCCACACACACCGGCTGTTCTGTCCTGAATCCTGCTCAGGGCAGTGTCGCACCTGAGAGGCTCATGTGCTGCTAGCTTGGTGCTTGGAGCCTCCCGTCTAAGCTGACAGATGAGCTGAGGGCAGCTGTGTCTGGACCCCCCGTACTCTCCAGACCCTGATGGTTCTCTGCCTTCCCTGGAAAGAAATATGCCCATGGACCTCAGGGTATAAATTAGTCTTCCCAACGTGCTTCTGAAATTTGAGGTAAATGCCACTATTTTAAATTGCACCTGAATATATTCAGACCAAAATCGTGGGAGACTTTCCCCAAGTATCACATCTTTGAGCTCAGGAGTGACTTCCTAAATGAGTCCCACAGTTCAGGGTGGAGAGACCCTTGCCCCCAGCTGAAACTTTACAGGATTTAAGAAATTATCAACACAGCACTAGACTAGACATTCTCCTAAACACCCAAGAAGTCTGCAAAAGGCACCCCCATCCCATTAGTTGAGCTGTGGGAGGATCCTGCAGCCAGCCCCTGCCCTGGGGGGACAGAGATGGGGTGGGAAGCTGGCTTCAGCCTCAGACTGTCCCTGGGTGTGACCTGAGCAGCTACCACAAAAGCAGCCTGCTAAGGGTCACCATGTTCCTTCTGCTTAGTCTGGCCCAGTTTCCAGCGATAAAAGTTCCATCAGAGCATGGGCTGTACACAGGGTGACGTTGCAGTGTGCCAGCTGGGGCCCTGGGGCCTGGGGCAGCCAGCTCTGCCTTGCCCTCACCACATGCTCTGTTCAAGCCTCTCACCGCAGACCAGCCCTGGGGTTCAGGTGGCGTCCCGGCTGAGCCGTCTGACATTGATGTCCACAATCTTGCCCAGAGAAGGGAAAGCCCAGGTCAGACCCTTCTGGCCAGCTCTGCGCCTAATGGTGAAGCTGCACACAGGAGGAGGTGGCCAGTGGAGGGGGTGCTCCATCGCCCCACAGAGTGTCCCCAGGCTTGGCTGCATGGCCCCTGACCCGTCTACCATCAGCTTGAGGGAGAAGCCCCTAAGTTAATTTACACGGCTTTTATTGCCTCTGGAGAAGCTTGGATGTCAGAGGCTGTTGAAGCCTTGTCTGCCCTCTTCCAGTGGTGCCAGAGCTGGGGCAGGCGTGGGGCACCCTGGGGGTTTGTCACAGTGCAGACCACCTGCCCCGCCCCCAGAGTTTGACATTTCTCAGAGACTCACATTTCGAGTAAGTTTTTGGGTGAGGGGGTGCCTCCAGACGGGCTGCCCCGTGTGGGCCCAAGGCCTCGCAGTGTTAGGGCTGCAGACAGTGGGCAGCTGCTCCCACGCCCTGTGCTTCATGGAGCCCTGCTTCTACGGTCCATGACACAGGGTTTGTGGTCACAGAAGTTTGACCTGTGGCATGCCACAAGCTCCCTGGGAGACTCGAGGCATGCTGCAATGGAATGGGGAGTGTCAGGCTCCTTTTAACCCAGCAGCCCCCAAAGCTAGGTAAAAATGGACCGTGTCACCACCCCCCCTTCTGTCCTGGGGTAGGTTTCCATAAGGTACTAGTTTGGGAAGCCAGTCCAGAGCTTACCTGTCAGTGGGTTGCTGCTAATGTCTGCAGGTAGGGCCTCGTTCATGCTCCCTGTGAAGCCAGCCAGGTTGAATCATACTTTGGGAGTTTGTACTCACAAGAGCTGCACTGGCTGTCCATCTACCCCAGTGGATCTTCTGGGCCCTTCTCCACGCACTGCCATACTGCCTCCGTAGGGAGCTCCTGCCAGGGGTGCAAGAAGGGGCAGATGGTGATGAGCAGCGTTCGGGCGCTCGGTAGATGGTCTGCCTCCCCAGGACTGTGGACTTGCTGAGGTCAGAGCTCTTGGACTGCCCGATGCCCAGCCCAGCACACTGTCTTGCACACAGTAGGTGCTCAGCTAATGATTGTGGCCACAGTGGAACTGAGCCCTCTGCCCGCCCTTCCTCCTCCTGAACACAGGAAGCCTTTGGAGGGGGCCAGTGAGGATTGCTGTGGGGCACAGTGACGTCCCTTTGGAGATGCTTCTTACCTTGCAGGTTCAGCGCCTGGCAGACAGTCTGCAGCAGGTTGTCGGGGGCCTGCTGCCCCTGTCCTGGGGGAAGCAAGGGCCTCCAAGCTTGGAGCAACCCTGTGACACTGGCTTCGAGGGCCAAGAGGGCAGAGGCCATGCTTTCTCAGAGGCCTGTTCATGGCAGGCCCCGGCCTCCTGCCCCAGGGTTTTTGCGTTCCAGGGGTCCCCAGTGGGGCCGCACTTTGGAAGGCAGCAGCAGCAGCCTCAGGACTGCCTGTGCGGGTGGCCTGGCCTCCTGCTGGGCTGACATGCTTTGTGTTTCAACAAAACACACAACTACATCCACACACACATCGTCCCTGGCAGCAGGACACACTGGTCATGCCCAGAGGGACATGTGGTCAGGTGTCCAGTACTGTGCTTAGAGGGGGTTGGGGGTGGATGTGGGGGTGGCTGTCCAGAGTTGGCTTCCCCACCAATGACCTTGCTGGTGAAACGACAGGTCCCAGGCCCTCGAGACCATACCAGTCTGTTAGTAAACGCTTGGTGTAAAGAGCTGGGTGGAAAATTCCATTCGGCAAATGTGACCCATATCTGTAGCATTCTGAGAGGCTTCATTTGGAGTAGACCAACTGTGGCTCAGGAACTGGTAGCCTTCGGAAAGGCACAAGAATGGCTGGCTGAGCAGGGTATGAATAGTGTCAGCCCACTTACAGGCTCTGGGCCCCCTTTTCTGTCCCAGGCACCCGAGCGGGCAGCCTAATTCGGCTGAAGGTAGTACATGCCCATCCTGCCCCGTGTTACTCATAAAGGGAAATGTGCATGTTTCCTGAGCTACGCTGGGGTGTGTTGTCCCACTGCATATTTATGATCACATACTGGGGAAAGTGATCCTTCCTCCCCTCGGGTTCCATCCCATTCATGCATCCGCTTGCTCAGAAACCATCTGCACCTGCAGAGAGTCTGATGCTGGGCTGTGTGTGGCCCCCTCGACCCCCATTGCCCAGCCAGCCCCTCCTCATGGGTCTCCTCACCTCTTCCCTCCTCCTCATTCTTCCGCTTGCCTGATCTGCACCACCCACCCCCCCATCCTACATCACCCTGGTCCCTGAGCCTCTAAGCAGGCAACCCCGTCGTTTTCTTAGGGAGACCTCTTTTTCCACCAGGAGTGAAGCAGACATTTTCCTTCCTTCACCAGGTGTCACCATGCTGGGGGGCGGGCAGGGCCAGGAAGCCCCCTGTGTCCCTGGGGCAGAGGGGCCATGTGGAGGGGCAGGGCTGGGGGCAGCAGGAGGGGGCAGTGACCAAAGGCCCTGGGGGTGGAGGTGGAGGTTAGGTGGGGAGCAGGGCTGCGGCAGAGCACAGGGCGCCGGCAGGCAAGGGGGCTCATCCCCGCACACACAGGGTTTTGAGGCTTTCTTGCCTTTGATCGCCTCCCAGAGGCACAGCAGCTGTGGGCCAGGTCTGCACAAGGGAGGGCTGGGCAGGTGCTGCTAAGCAGGTTGTCATGGGGAGGAGGGATGACCCCCCGCAGACAAGACAAAGGGAGGGGCTGGCAGCGGCGTGCAGCCCCCAAGGTGGTCATCTGTCATGGAAGCCGAAAGCTCCCGGTGGGTAGAGCCCGTCCGAGTCCTGTAGGCCAGACACTGTGTTTCCCGAGAAAATGGAAACACACCATCCATGCTCCCTTCTGACTTGTTGAAAAGGCTACTATTAAACTTTAATGTGGGTCCAGGGAAACCAGTAAAAATTTCCCTTCTGTCAAAAATTCTGTGGGAGGGATATGAGTACATAATATACCTAATGCCTGTCATTAAGTCAGGGAGCTTGGATTTTTCTGTTTCCTCTGGCAGAGGCTTGCTTGTATTTAGAAGTCACCATTGGGTCTAAGCCCCTGTGATGCCCCAGCCCCTCCCCCAGAGCGCTTGTTCACCAGAAAGGGTAAGACATCAACTTTACGTTGGGGAAACCTGGCTGACTGCACCTCAATGAAACCAGGAACCTGGGACGGTGGGGAAGAACAGACCAATCCGAGCATGTGCTGCCCCTGTCCTGCAGAGGACACCACATCCTTGTCTGCACCCCCGGATCAAATGGTGAGGAAACCTTGCAAACCCAAGTCCCAGATGGTCTATGCCACAAGGGGCCTGGGTTATGAAGACATCGATGTCAAAAAGCACCTGGGTCACAGAACAGACTGAGGAATAGTTTAAATTAGAGGGACTGCAGACATGACAAGTGGACACACCCGGGCACCTGTGCCTCCTTTTGCCGTAGAGGGCACCACTGGGGCAGTCGGCACGGTCACGCTGTGGTCAGTGCACTGGACAGAAGCTACAGTTCTCCTAGTGGTAATCTGGTTTTGATTATTTTGTGGTGGTTTCTGATTATTTTATGGTTGTTTTTAGGACACATACACTGATGTATGTAGTGGTGAAGGGCGTGCCCAAGGCTGACTCTTCACTGGTTCAGGAAAACTTGTACAAATTTGAGGAAGAGAGGAAAGGATAAGCACATACAGTGGAATGAGGGATCTTGGTCAGAGGGTGCGCTTGAGCCCCTCACTGGGCTATTCTTGCAACTTTCCTATGTCTGAAGTTTCGTCAACATTATTTCAAAAAGTTCTCCAAAACACATTATTTCAAAAAGGTCTATTAAACTTTAATGTGGGTCCAGGGAAACCAGTAAAAAGGAAGAAGCCTATGTGTCACTCCACTGTGACCAATCTGGTCTACTGACCAGCAGGGTGGCTGGGCCCCATGTGGTCAGGCCAGGACTCTGGGCTGGTGGGATGGCTGTCCTCTCCTGCCTTGCATGGGTCACCACCACAACGGCAGGGAGGAGAAAACTGAAGGTGGCCAAAAGCAATTCGTTTTGCTCAGGTGATGTGGAAGTTCATATTCTCCTGAGGAGCTAGGTCAGGTGACCAAAGTGCCTGGGACAACAGCTCTGTGGAATTGGAACTGAGGGGATGAGCAGCCTGTCAGCTCACCCTCTCTCAAATCCAGCAGTCATTTGGCAAATGGCCATGGCCTTGACAAGTTGGAGGTTATGCACCCAGCCCAGATGTCCCATGTCTACCACTGCCCAGAGGTGGCTTCCCTGGCCGCAAACATCCAGAACCGTAGTGGTCCAGAGCAGCTCCACACATGACTCTGTGTGTGCAGCTCCTCCTTGTGGTGTCTGCACTGTCCCCACCCGCTGCACCCCACCTGGCCTCTTGGTTGGCTCGGCTCACTGGTCACCCTTGGTGCACAGTTCTCCAGCAGCGCTTCACACACTTGCATGACACAGGTGTCCCTGGGGCTTGTGAAAGTGTGGGTGCTCAGTCCCTGAGGCTGGGGCAGGGCCTGAGGCTCTGCATTTCTGACATAGTCTGGGGGAAGCTGACACCACAGACCTGGGCCTCCAGGACATACAGAGGCAGAGCTCTGTTGGGGCCATGTGGTGGGGCAGCATCCTTGGAGATGTGGGGGTCATCTCTGCTCTCACTGCTGAGGGCACAACTGGGGACGGGGGTGGATGGATAGGGGATTACCAGCCCTCGGGGGCTGCTTCTTCTGGGTTGGACATCTTGTGGGCACTGTCTGTGTCCGTGGGTTTTGGAGAAAGTTGCCTCATAGGTCTCCCTGCAAATTCACATTTGCTTGTAGTTTGGAAGAAAAAAAAAATCCATAAGCTCCCCCAGCACAGCTGCGTGCTGCAGGGGTGGTGCCTCAGAGCAGCGGCCCAGCCAAGAGTCCAGGTCCTGCCTGAGATGCAGAGGCATGGACATGAGGTCTGGCGGAGGTGGCTAGCATCCTGGCTCTGCCGCCAGCTGTGTGAACTTGGGCCTGTCAGTCTCCCCAGTGCTCAGTTTTTCCACCTCTAAGTGGGCAGGAGTACTACAGCTGACAAGCGATGTTCCCAGAGGCTGGCTTTAGTCTCACAGTAGCCGGCAGTTCAGTCTGCGGGCCTCTTCCAGGAGCAGACCCTGCAGAGGCCCCTCCTAGACCTGCCTGGCTCCGCCGTGATTTAGCACATGGACAGTAGGGCGGGGTCAGAGCTCATTGCCACCACGGGCTGCTGCTTCTGTGTATTAACTTTAGCATGTGACCAGAGCCTGTGGGCTTCCTAGACACTCGCAAGGAAGGCTTTAGATGTGGGTGTAAAAGGCAGCTTTTGAGAGGTGGAGGCTATGTGCTCTTTGACCACAGGAGGGCACCCTGCAACCGTGCTGTCAGGACCGCCACCACTGCACTGGGGCTCCTCAGGGGAGCCAAACATTTTTGGGAAATCACACTTAGATGACCAAATGGTGTGCGTCACAGGCTCTAGACAAGGTTTTACAGAGAAGTTTGTCATTTCTCTTGGTGATGAGCCAGAGCTTCAGAGCCAGCTAGTCTGGGTTCAAATCCCAGCTTTGCCATCTCCTGACTGTGTGACCTCAGGCAGGTTGCTTCACCTCTCTGTGTCCATTTCCTCATCTGAAAATGGGAAAGGTAATATCTACCTAACAGGCTTATTATGAAGATGAAATGATGTTTTTAAAGTGCTTGGAATAGTGCTTGACACATAGCAACCCTATAAAAGTCCAGTAAATAAAATTATAAGGCTAATACGTCAATAACGGTACACTCAGGAGCTGCTTTGCTCTTTCCAAATGGATGAGATTCAACACTGAACAACTGAATTGCACCTACAAGTCTCAAAAATAGCTTGAGTATATCTAAATATTTTGAATTTTTAGAATTCTTGACATATTATGTAAACAATGGTAACACATTTCTTAATATATTGCTGTAATTCATTTCTGGAAAGTGGACATTTTTGCCAGAAAGGAAGTAAAAGAATTATCCATTGCCACTTGCTAAAATGTGTGGAAATGTGCATCTTGGTGAATTGCTGGTCTACTGCAAGGCACCTCGGGGTGTCTGGCTGCTAGCTCCCCCTTCGAGCCTCTATTGTGCCCTCTGAGATTCTACCCCAGCCCCTCCAGGGTTAACCTCTAAGGGCCATAGACCCATTTTCACTCAGCTGGGAACAGACCAGTGTCAAATGATAAGATGAGCATCTCAGGAGTCAAAGGTCACACTTGGCTTCTCACTCCTTGGAAGCAAACCCTGAGGACTTCTGGCTTCTTGATCTGCTACCATATGGGCTAAAATCGCTGGGCACAAAGCCTGAAACACCAGCCAGGCTGATGATGAATGGTGCTGAGATTATTATCCATGAGAAATTTGAATTTGTATTACATGAAATCAAATTGTAGAATGTTCAATTGCAGAAAAGTATAGTGAAAAAGATAAAAAATCATCTGTAATCTCACCACTTCAAGATATAACCTTCATTTCTGTTTTCATATTTTGTATGGTGATAGTTGTGCATTAAAGTTTTTGCACAGCTAGAATCACAGATTTGCAAAATTTTGTATCTTGCTTTTCCACAATACATCTGAAGCTTTATCATGCCATGAAATACTCTTCAAAACTTTTTTTTATGGTAATATTTCCTTTGTGGCTATACCATGATTTAACACTCACCTCCTTTTATGACTTCTAATTTTCACTACTAGAAGAAACATTGCAAAAAACATTTCCTTGTAATATGTATTTTGAGTGAACTTCTTTAGGTGAACTTAAGAAAAGTAGGTTTAATAGGTTGACCACCATGGACTCTTCCTAACTTACACTTTATATGATGCACTAACTTTCTGCTCAAGATCAAAGTTGAGTAAGCAGCAAAGCCCAGCTTTGAGTCCTGTTCTGATAACTGCAACCTCCAATGTCATGTGCCTTTTTTGGGTATCATACACTTTTTTAAAAGTATCTTTTGAACATAAAGGAGGGCTTTCAGTTCAGTAGTTCTGTGGTTCTACTAATCTGTTACATGCTCTGTGTTAATGATTGAGAAAGGTGAGCACAGTATCTCAGCTTTCTGTATCCCAATGGAAACGAAGGTTTACCACAAACTCAGATGCCTGCAGGGGCCAGGTGGGGGCTGCATATTTCCATAGGCCCTATGGTGACATTTGGGACATGTTGAGGGTGACATGGAAAGTGCATGCCACCCACTCTCACCTACGCAAACAAACAAGCCAACCTGAATTTGTAAGTTATTTTAGAACACTGCCCACCAAACAAAACCCCAGTGTGGACCAAATGGTGACCTGGTGTGACCTTTAGAAACTCTCAATAAGGCTGATGAAGGGCAAAGGGCAAATCTTCCTCCCATGGGAGGTGGGTGGGGGACTGAGACTTGGAAGACTGGGACATGGCCAAGCCAGGAAGCACAGCCCATCTGTGGCTTCTCAGGGATTTTCAGCTACAGTGAGAACTGCCATGCTCTGCCTATGGCTGTGACATGTGTCCCAAACCATGTCCTACTTGTCATAAAGAAACACATGAATGAGTTGCTCCCCACCCCGTTAGTATCAGGGGGATTTCATGGAGGTAGTGTGACCCTCTCCAATGCGATGTGATTGCTCACCCAGAACTACCACCCCTTCTAGAAAGCCCTCTCTGTGCAGGGACTGACCGAGGGTGTCCAGCTTGTGCTATGTGGGGATTTCCCTTTCTGGTTCTTGCTTCCTGTATCAGCTGCCATCTGCAACCTCCTCATCTCCGGACCTCACATTTCACAAGGGGTAGGTAGGGGTCCTGTACAGCTCCCGGGGTGCAGCGGTGGGTGGGGTGTGCCTGTTAGATGCTGGGAAGCATTTGAGATGATGCTTCTGGGTTTTACAGACATGTGTCATACACAAAGAGGTGATTTCTTTTTTGAGTTAGTGTAGCACTGTCACTAATTAATTGCTGCCCACTCCATTAGTCGTGAGCTTTTTTGGGGAAAAAGATGATGCTCTTCTTGAAAACCCAGGAGGGTAGACAAAGGGATGAGGTTGTGGGAGAGAGTGCTGGCCATTTAGAGAGGGGCCCACCCTGCCTGCTCCAGACTGTGTCCTGCAGAATCCAGGACTCATATGATGCTTACTATTTGAGCTCATCTTTTAAGAACTTGGCCCCTTTATTTTGCTGTTCAAAATTCAGTGTCTTCTCAAAGACTGCAAATGCAAAGGCCTGCAGGAGAAGCAGGAAATGTAAATGACAAAGCAGCCAGAGGCCTCCAAAGAGTAGGGTGGGGACTGTGGTGGCCTGAAGAGCAGTGCCCAGTTTGGGGGGCCCAGTCCCACCCCTAGCTGATGGTTATTACCATAGGGTGAGGGTGGGGGTGGGGCCGCAGGCACATGGTGGCCAAATCCTCTCATTTTCCAAGCTGAAAATCCAGATTTTTATGTGTAAGCTGCTGGTTTTGGAAGGTGGCTATGGTTTCAATTTTTTTCTGAGATACTCTTTAGGCTAAAAGAATGCCACCTCCAGGCAGTACAGAGCTCTGAGCAGCCCGTCTGTGGTCATAGGGAACAAATGTGCTATTTAACAACAGTGTTTCTGTAGGCCCCAGAAGTAAATAATTTGAGAAATTGTAACAGGAATTGCAGCTGTCATAAAGTTTTCTGCTTACTTAAAGCCCACTTCTTTCCACTTCTTTCCATTCCCAAATGAGCGGTGAGTCTCCACCATTAGGCCATGCGAGTGACCGAGAAGTGCATTGCCAAGAATGTGCTAATGAAAACGGTTAAATATAAGCACTTCCAAAGGGTTTTTAGAACAGAGCATCTTGGAGGATGTCCCCTTAGTAAAGACACCCTCATCTGCAGTATTAATTTTTAAGGGAAGGCTTGGGGGTGCAGTCACAGGGAGTTGGCTCCAGCAGGCTAACACTGGCTGAGTGCAGTTGGGGAGCACACTGGCAACATGGAGCGGCAGGTGGGGCACCACTACCCTCACTGTCTTCTGTCTTAGGGAGGCCATGAGGGGGCACCTGAAGGTAACCGGGAGGGGGTGCGGGCACTACCCACTCCCTTCTATAGTCGGACTAGCAGATGGTAAGTGGCTCTCTCCCTGACCCAGCAGCTTCTGGGCTTGTCTACACTGCAGGGTGGGGGGTTCTGGTGGAGGGCAAAGTTTGCCTCCAGATAAAACGTCTCCCTCCTAATTGAGATGGGGACTTTGGGGCCATTTGTACTGACCTAATAAACCCATGTGTAGTCATATCCTATGTCAGAAAAGAGGTTTCCCTGAAATTGAATACTGTAAAAATTTAGGCAAAGTACAATAGCTGGGGCTTGTCAATCAGCCCTCTTCCTCTAGGCTGGCTCAGAGCCAACTTGAAATGCTGCCCATGTCTTCTCCCCAGTCAGGCCTGTCCAGTGGCCTCCTCTGGGAGGCAGGGCTGAGTATGGGCAGATTCCTAGTGCTATAAATTGGGGTGGGCACAGCATTAAGATGCCAAAAAAGTCTCATTTGCAACATTTCCTGGGGATCTGGAACTAATGCATTTTAAGAAATGTTTTAATACGTTAAAAAGTGCAACGCCCAAGTCTCAAATACTTAAAAATAAGCATATCTCACCCACTCAAGGCACAGCATCATTTTATATACGAGCAAGCAAGCAAGAAAGGAAACAGCAGCCAATAAACACGGCACCAAACTGCTAGGCTCCGTGATTATAAAACACCTGGGATTTCGGGAGGTTAGGTGAATTCTTGGCGTCAAAAGGGAAGTGGCCTGCTCCGGCAGCTTTCCTCTGCCAGCCAGTCACCGGGAGGCACAAGACGCCGTTAACTCGATTTTCTTACCATTACCTCCTAAGTCTCCTGGTAGAGCCTTGGGCTCCAGCAGATCCCCAGCCCACCCACTGCCCTGCCCAGCCACTAGGGCCTCACCTAGAAAAGTGGGCCAGTGCAGTGCACCCCGGCGCGCGTTTCCACGTAGCACAGACAGAGGTAGACATCAAAACTGAAAAGCGCCGTTTGCAGGTCCAAGTCAGTTACATCGCAGCATTAATGCCTATCAAAGATTCTCAAGTGCTCTTCCAGTTTTATTACTCGATTACAGGAAAACAAACTTTTAATATACGCATACTTAAGAAATTAAAAAATTCAAAATAGCATTAAGAAATATGGGCTGATCTTCCATCAGTACGACTATCACAAAGGGTCAGAGTGTCCTTTCGTCCTCAGTACTCTCCAGGTGGATTTTGCAGCCTTTCCTTTGCCTTTCATTAATGTGCATTATGGACGGAACTCAGAGGTCCTGCCAGGGCCGCTCGGTGACCAGAGAGCTGGAGGCCAACCCCATAGAGGTCAGTGTAAGCGGCGGCGAGAGGGCGGTCAGGATCTTTCTGGCCGGCCTGTAGATGGCGCCCAGGTAAAGAGACTGGGAGCCGCGGCCCCCAAGCTCCTGCGGACTGGAGCCAAAGGGTCCCGGCGGAGCGCACCTAGCTGCGTAGACCGTGCATCAGGCTCAGCTGTTCTTTCCGACTCCCGGGCCTCTCCGCACGCGAGCAAGGACCGGGTGGGGCGGGATCCCATGCAAACGAGCAGCGGGTGCAGCAGGACCGGTGCAGGGGCAGTGCACAGAGGGGCGCAGGAGCGGCACGTGGCCCCGACCCCCAAGCTCCAGGCAGCCCAGCGACCCCCACGCGCGGCGGGGCCCTGCCCACCCCACCCGGAGGCAGGTGGACGGTGTTGCTGTGCAGAGAAAGCCTCGATTGTCCCTCCTGCAAACCGCCACACGCCAGATCTCCGCTATTGTGAGCCCTCCATAGAAATGCAAACGAGCCGCGTGCGCCGGCCGCAATCTGCTCGCACGCCCTGGCGCCCCGCGGCGCTCGGCCTCAGGCGGGGAGGTGGGCTCGGACCTTCCAGCGCTGTGGGGTCACAGCGTAGATAGTGCAGGGAGGCCTCATTGGCGCGCCTGGGGCCGTGTTGTCAGCTGCAGGGGCGGCGGCCAGGCCTTTTTGCAAGCTTAAAGCCAGCACTGCGTGTTTTTTTACTTCACGTTCCGGTTTAAAAGCAACAGTCTCATTAACTTCAAATTAAAAGTACAACAAAAATAGAATGGGAGCAACAAAAATACAGACCTCCCCAAAATTCTTTAGCTTCTCTAAAGGTGCCTGTCACAAATTGTAGCGCCCTATTAACAAGCAAATTTTTTTTGACTTTTTCCTTTTAAGGACTTAAAAAAACAAAAAGGCGAGATGGAAACTGCAGGCTCCAGTCTGCCTGGTAACACCCCGACAAAAGAGGCAGATTTGAGGCATTGTCATCCCCCGCACCCCTCCCCACGCGGCCTTCTGGCACGAGCCGCGGCCGCCGCCTCATTTGCATCAGAAAGCGGGCGCCGGCCAATGGGCGCGCAGCCTCGCGCCAGCTGGCGGTGCCTAGGCCGGGCCTATATAAGGGCGCGCGGCTAGCTGGTGCTCACTCGCTTGCGGTGGGCGCGCCGGGCCGGTGTCCTGTGACTGTCAGCTTTCTCCCCGCTTTGCGGGTGGATAGCTCGCAACTCGCCGACAGCACCATGACTCTAGAGGAAATCCGCCGCCAGGACGCTGTTCCGGAAAGCACCGCCAGGTAGGTCGCGCCAGGCGGCGGGTCACTCGGGGCGCGGGGATCCTGAACCTGGGCTGGCCGCGGCTGGCCAGGCCGCAGTCTTCTGGGCCCACGGGGTAGGACTGGAGCTCCGGGGGTGCGTCCCTGGGACTGCGGACCCGCCACACCCAACGCCGTTCCCGCTCACGGCTCTGGCTTGTCCGCAGGATGCAGGGTGCTGGGAAAGCGCTGCACGAGCTGCTGCTGTCGGCGCAGCGCCAGGGCTGCCTCACCGCCGGCGTCTATGAGTCCGCCAAAGTCCTGAACGTGTGAGTATGGACGCGGCCGGCGGAGAGCTGAGAGCGGCGCGCGGGGCCGGGAGCAGCGCGGTGACCGGGGGCTGGCGGGGGAAGGTCCGGCTAGCCTCCCTGCGCTCACCACCCCGTCCTCATCTGCGCAGGGACCCCGATAACGTGACCTTCTGCGTGCTGGCTGCGGATGAGGATGACGAGGGCGACATCGCGTTGCAGATCCACTTCACGCTGATCCAGGCGTTTTGCTGTGAGAACGACATTGACATTGTTCGCGTGGGCGACGTGCAGAGGCTGGCGGCGATCGTGGGTGCAGGCGATGAGACGGGCGCGCCCGGGGATCTGCACTGCATCCTTATTTCGGTGAGTGTCGCCTCCTTCCGCCGTTTCCCCCGCCGCCGCTAATGGCCAGCTTTTAGCCAGGCTGACCTGTGCGCTCTCCCCGCAGAACCCCAATGAGGACGCGTGGAAGGACCCTGCCTTAGAGAAACTCAGCCTGTTCTGCGAGGAGAGCCGCAGCGTCAACGACTGGGTGCCCAGTATCACCCTCCCCGAGTGACATCCTGGCGGGGGCCTTGGTCTGATCGACGTGGAGACGCCGCGGGGCGCCTAGCGCGGCTGGCTCTGTGGGTGCGCCTTCGGAGGGCGCCTGAGTGTGCGTGGAGACTGGGAGGCGGGGGCGCGTGGAGACGGCGAGGAGGTGCGGGGCTGGCGGGCGGCGCAGGGGCAGGCTGGCCCCAGCCCAGGACTCCACACATGTGGGGAACGGCTGTTTGCCTAGAAGGCCGGAGGCGGGACGTTGGCCGCGGGGCCGGGAAGGACGGACTGGCGGGGCGACGTGACTCAGCAGGCTGCGCTCCGTCCAGGAAGAGGGGGAAAGGCCGGGCAGGCGAGGAGGCCTGGACTCGTACAGTCCCAGAACCCGGGACGGACTGACTTAGTCTGCAGGGCTGTTTCATTGGCCGATACTTCGTTTGCCAGAGGGTTATGCTGGTGCAGCCTTGAATTTCACAATAAACGTAACGAAACAAACTTAACTCTCTTCATTGAGGGTGTATGTGGGTGTGGGGGACCTTGTGTGGGTGGAGATGGTTAGCAGGGTTGCAGATGGTTGCTGAAACTCCTGAAACGCGATGCCACCTGCTCCAGCTTCCTGTCGGCGGAATTACTGGCTCCTGGGGACCTGGGAGTGGGGGAGGGGACGCTGGCCGCTGCGAGAGCAAAGCTTGAGCCCTGCTCTCACTTCTCTCCTTTTAGGAAGATTTTTAAACTTGCAAGGCAGGCGCATACTTGAGATAAGACATCAGTGCAGCAGCTAAAGGCTTGCCCTCCGGCCTGATAACAGCGGCTACCCCGCACCACCCCCACTCCCCGCGGGCTCCCTCCCTTCCGACAGCTGCTTATCAGAACAGCTTGCAGGATGCGGGCTGCGCCCTCCTGCACAATGAGCTTTGCCTTATGCAGGCGTGCTCTTTGTAAAGTCCCTGAGGATGGTGGTGACTGCTTTTCCTCTTGCAGGAGTGGCGCTTAGAGCAATGTCACCAAGGTATTAATATCGCCTATAACATGATGACTGCATTTAAGTATGAGTCATCATTTTGTCATGGCTGTGATAGAACTTAAATGGATCTGAGCAAAAACGGGAAGGCAGCATCTACACAAATAAGCTGAACAGTTATGAGTGGGACCAGCATCTGCTCTCTCCTATTTTGAGTTCTTTTCCCATATCAGAGTTTTCAGATGGCTGCTGCTCTTCACAAGCCCCTTTGAAGACTTACGGAAGAAAAAGAATTTAAATCTTTCGACAAACACTTGAAGAAGCTGCTAAGGAGAAATGTTTCTAGTGAATCAGTCTTTTTTTTAAAACAATGGGCCTTGATTTTACTCCTAGGCCAGACTGTTACCATCGTGTTCAGCAGAAGAAATGCACATCCGGCTGGCTTGCTGTTCGCAAGCTGCTCAGTGGTCCACGGAGCCATCTGGGCAAAGGAAGGGTGGTGTGCTGTTTTTCTAAGAACATTGTACTGATTTATCAGCAGCCCCAGGTGGCTGATTGGCCTTGTTTGGGGGACGCTCTTAAACTTCTCTCCAAGTTGTGGGAGCATTCACAGGGAAACCTGTACAAACTATTCCGTCCGGAATGAAAGCATGCTTCATAGTTATCAGTCCTTGAATAATACATCTCTCCTTGATTAGACTGAGACCCGGTGAAATAATTCAGCTGTGTTTGTACCCATGTTTCATTAACAGATTACCTCATTGCTCAAAACCTTGAGTTTTCTCCATTGCGGTGGAGTCTGTCAGGTGGGTCTCTAACACCAGTCTTCATTCTGGCATAAGGACCATTTGTCGCAGCATGCTATAGTAAACACACATGGGGTGTAATTACTTTAAAATGTCCCCTTCTGTGGGTGAACCTAGCAGAGCATTGCAGAGAGCCGGCAGGCAGACCCTCCTGCTGGCCAGCTGGAACGTCCCCTCCTGTTCCATTGGCAGCCCTTAACTTGGTTTTCTCAGATTAGACTTCACAGCAAGGGCACCTGTTGGAGACCCAGGGGCTAGGAGAATTTTCAGGGGAAAAATGCAGGCTCGGACATAGTGCCAGCCCCAAGGGTTGTGCTTAAATTTTGGTGGCGGAGGGATGAGTGGGCACTTAATGCTATGAAAAGATCCCAGAGGACAGGCAATAAAGCGTATGGTGCTTCCGCACACATTGTCGCACCCATCTGTCCAAGAACCCGCAGTGGTGATGCATACGGAGGCTGATGATCACACACTTGTGGGGGTGATCTGGGGAGCACAGTGCCCTGCGTCTAGAAGGGGCTGAATGAATGAATGTGAATGGTGATAATACTTAAAAGTTAATGAATGCCTTTGCTAACCATCATAGAACATAGAAAACTACTTTCACAAGATAATTGTGAAGTGTGTAAAAGTTTTCTGTATTCATTGTAGAAACATTGTAAAACATCAAAAAGAAAAAAGAAAAAGTAAAAGCATTGTAAGGGGCCACCTCCTCATTTTGATGTATTTCCTTCTCACCTCTGAACTGTCCTTGCCTAGTAATATACATAAACACAACAACACCTTTAAGAAGCTCGTCTCATCCTGCATTTGGGTGTCTGCTGCATTTCTTCCTTGACATCCTATTGCACACGCCCATGCCACGCGGTGACCTCAGAGGCCAGAGGGTCCCAGTGCTGCAGCGGGCTCCAGTCCTGGAGGACAATGCACATTGCTGCCTGTGGTCTTTTCCTTGAAGCCCTCACCAAGCAAGACAGATGCCAGCTGTGTGCAGGCCGAAGGCAAAGTGCCCGTCCCAGAGCATGAGTGTTCATCGGTTTGGCTTTTATGTCAAGGTGGCCCTTGTGCACACGGCGTTGCTGGGGCCTTGCTACTCTCCCCAGAAAGGGTGAAATGATGGCTGAGGCGCTTTTGTTTTTGCAGGCTGTAATTCCATGTGTTACGCATTTTATTACACCTTCAGCTCTGGTAGCACAATGGTCATGGATTGCTCTTGATGCTTACAAAGAGCCACTTAAGAAGCAAGAAAAGAATTTTTCAGAAGAAAAGCAAGGATGTTGGCAAACAAAGGGTTGCTTGTGGGGTCAGCTCAGGGAGCAGACATTCATTTTTGCTTTTTTCCAAGTTCTTGAGCTTTTATGTTTTTTCCCCAACTATCAGCCCCTGTACTCCTCATTTGGGTGTATCTCCCCAAAGGTCAAAGGGAATCCCCCAGCCCCTGTAGAGAGACTTTATGGCTGAGGTGGGGGCAGTGAGGTGGGATCCTGCATGGGGGTGCCTCAGTTCCACTGAGGAGAGCAGGATGCCCGGAGGTACGACATACCTTCATTTCTTTCCTAGGACGTCTGTCTCTAAATGTCCTTCTTTGTCTTCTAGAAGAAAATTGCCAGATAATTTCATTTCTCTTGGCAAATAAGGTGTGTGTGAAGATCTGGTGAAGTCCTCTCTTCCAGGCCAACAGGAAGGAAGTGTGGCCAGCAGCCTAGGAGGGTCCAGGGCCACTTGCATGAGTCTGGATTCTGGCAGAAGGTGGCTGCTGGAAGCTTCTGGAACTGCCTCCAGGGCTGTGTGACTCCAGCTTCAACAGGTGCAAAGACTGAGAGGGCCTGTGTGAGTGGGCTTGGTAGCTGGGAGGGACTGCCGCTCCACCTCCTGACGGGAAGGCAGATTTGGCCCTTGGCCTCTTGGCTTAGGGTAGGAGGTGGGCTGTTCATTCATTCATGCACCTGTAACCAAGTGACAAAGTGGCCTCTCTGTCTCCACATTGTATTGGTCTCCTGTGTTGCCTTAACCTTTGGGCCAAAAGGAGAAAAAGGAAAAGGCCTCTTGCTTAGTCTGTAGCCCTGCACTCAGGCTTGTTTATTGCCAAAAGGAATTTTGCTTTCAGCTTGAGATTTCTGCAAAGAGCCCCTTACTCAAAGCTTGCCTCCCCAGGAGATAGGGAAATATGTGTGAAAATGATTGCCCTGTCAAAGAATTTTCGGAACACTGTGACCAGACCTAGGTTGGGAAGATTCAACTAACCAAGGGCAGTTTCTCAGCTCTTCTTGTACCCTCACTGGCACCCAGATGTCTGCAGCCATCATTCACCCCCTAGCCTGCTCCCCATCTTGTTCCCCTTTCCAGAGCGTAAAAGAAGCCTGCAAACCACCCTGAGCTAAAAGAGGCTTTAGGACATGAGCCTGCCATCCCTTTGGCCTGCTGGATTTCCAAATAAAGTTGCTTTCCTTGCCCCAACACTTTGTCTCTTGATTTATTGGCATGTTGTGTGGTGAGTGGCATAATCTTGGACTCGGTAATGCAGTCATTCATTCAGCAGGCATTTCCTGTCCCAGGGACAGTTCTAGGCAGACTTCTAATGGGTTCTTGCTGCCTAGACTGTCTGCTTCAGCAGAAGGAGTGACACTTCAGGCTGCAGTCAGCGAAGTAACAGGCAGAGCTTCTTGGTATGGGAGCAGGGGATCCCACAAAGGCTTCTCCCGAATGAGCAGCTGCATGTTGGCAGGGATCCTGTAAATATCTCAGGAGTATCTGGACTCTCCCAAGCCCTCTCCCCACCCTATCTAGGACAGGCAGCTCTCTCTGAACTGGGCAGCTGGGAGGCTGGCTGGACCTGCCCTGCCACTGTCCATGGGGTATCTCACCTGGAAGCCCAGCTGACAGATGAAGCTGCATGGGATGTGCTTCTCCTGGTGGTTCCCAGGAGCTAACTTGGCCTCCAGCATGCCTGGTGCCAGCTTATGCTTCTCCCTGAGGAAAGCAGAATTCCACTGAGGCCCCTGACCTCTATCCATCCCTCTGTTGTTACTCCCATGATGATGAGATTAAGGGATTTGCAGGTGCAATTAATGTTACTAATCTGTTGACTTGAAAATAGGGAGATTCTTTGCATGGGCCAGCCCTAACCACGTGCACCCTTGAAAGGCGAAGAGGAAGAGAGTCCTTCCTCTCTCCCCTCAACACCAAATACATGGTGTTGTACCACACCAGTTCTCCAAATCTCTAACACCAACAGGGTGTCCAACAACTCAGTCCAATTCTACTGCCCTAAGTTAGCCCATGAGACTAACCCCCTTCAGACACCAGCCACAAAAGCAGTATCCAGACCACCCACATTTCTGCCTGGCAAGTACAAAATTGGGGGTTCCCATGACACCTCTAGGGTTTGATAATTACTTAGAGCAACTTACAAAACTCAGGAAATAGTTCAGTTAATAGATTGCCAATTTGTTATAAAGGAACAGCCCAGGAACAGCCAGACAGATGAGATGCAGAAGGCAGAGTGAGGAGGAGGGAATGTGGGGGGTTTCTGTGCCCATTGTGGGGGTGCCACCTTCCTAGCACCTTGATGTGTTTACCAACTGGGAAGTACTCCAAACACGGCTAGAGGTTTTAAGGAGGTTTGGTCACATAGGCATGATTGATTAAGTCATTGGCCATTGGTGACTGATTCAACTTCCAGCCCCTCTACCTCCCAAGAGGTCAGGGGGTGGGGCTGAAAGTTCTACCTGTGAATCCCCAGTTGGCTCTCCTGTGACCAGCCCCTACTCCTGAAGCTGTCTAGGGGCCCTCCAAGATCCACTGCATTTGCAGAAACTCAGGGGTGATCTAAAGGGGCTTGTTAGGAATGACAGCCCTGCCGTGCAGACCTTACACAGGCTCTAGAAGCTCTGGGCCGGGAACTGGGAGCAAAGACCAAATGTAATTTCCTAGATTACCACAGATTGTTGGGGTATTTCCTGTGTGAGGATATGGCACGCCACTGCTGACTTTGAACATGGAGGGGCTGGATGGCAAGCTGAGGGTCCCCAACTAACAGCCAACAAGAGAGCTGTCCCACCTATGCAAGGAGCCAAATTCTGTCAACACCCTGAATGAGAGTGGAATGAGTGTGGAAACAGCCCCCTGACCCTCCAGAGAAAGTCTACCTGGCTGACCCTGGCTTTGGCTGGGACCCAGTCTGAGACCCTGAGCTGACAGCCCAGCTCTGTCCAGGTCCAGCGACCAGTTCTGACCAGGAGCTGATCTCCTCTCTGGGGAATAAAAATCCCAAGGGCTACTGACTGAATCACTGATTTTCACCCCCGTGCCGTACCCCTTACACAAACATGCCCAGGGCCATTCCATCACATTCCCCATGTGGGATGGAAGCAGTTGTTTAGTGGGGACGTGCATTCAGGGGTGTGAAGTGGCCTGCTGCAGGTGATCACCTGGGGGTCTGAGCTGTGTCCCACACCCATCAGATCCCCTTTCTCAAACCTGGCCAAGTGCCGTTTGGCCTCTTGGGGCTGCTCTCCGGGTGGCCAAGTCCATCCGAGGCCCGGCTGATGTGCTGAGTGCAGGCAGTGGGCCGCAGAGCATGGAATTCTCCAGAGGGAAGGAAGCGGCTGGGGGCATCACGGGGTCTGCCTGCCAGTGACGTTTGGAGCCCAGCCTAGTTGCCTGGTACTGTAGTCTTTTGGTTAAAGCCACATCTCTCATTTCTGCTCGTGGCTTCCTGGAGTAGACACATTTGTCGCTCTCTCCAGCCTCTGGACGTGGGGACGGCTGATCAATGAGATACAGAGGAGCCTGTCTGTTGTGGTCTGAAGGCTGCGGCGGGAGGGCAGTCAGTTATGGGAACATCATTAAAAGGGTACAGAAGCTTTGTTTTCCCCAAAGCAGGCTATGATCCTATGGCCACTGACCATTTCTTTATTTCATATCACACTATTAATGTGGTTTTACCTCATCATCTCTCAAGGCGGGGTGGAATTCATGATTTTAATGTTTAATTGTTCCAGGGTACCAGGTTGGCTCTGAGCTGGTGGTTGTAAGCTGTTCAGTTCCGCAGCCTGGTGGTTGAATTGATTCAGGTTTTGACACGTTGTCCTCAGCCGCCCCCGCCTTTGTGCTGGAGGCCAGGGCAGCACCACTTACACTCTGTCCTCTCTGAGGGAGAACAATCCAGGAGCCTGATCTTAAATTTGTTAGGTTTTTATTACAATAAAGTACAGGCTGATAGAGTCCTAATGGGCAACGTTAATACAGCAATAAAAAGCAAAACTGAAAGAAAAGAAACAGGTTGGAGAAAGTACCTCCTTTCTAGCAAGATCAAAGCTCTCCAGAGTGGTCCACACCAGCAAGCGGTTCCTGCAACTCCTTGCATCAGGCAGGACCTCCACCCGGGAATCCCAGGAAGGAGGGTGCTGAGGACAGGTCCGGCACGGCTGTGGGAAGAGCCTCTGAAAACCGTCATGCTCTTGTTTTCCACCCTGGGATTTCTGCAAATTGCTCAGGTCCTGGTTCTGTGGGGCCCCAACTGTAAGGTGAAGTCCAGGGAATGGGGTGCTGGGCTCAAGGCCACCAGATGCTCAGCTCAGCCCTGGGACACGCTCTGAATTTGCTCTTAGGCCCTTTCTCATTCCTCTCAGAGGGTGAGTCTGGGGAGCCTGGGAACCTGCACTCAGGAATTCTTACAATAGGAGAGAGTCAAGGCTGTGATTCTACTGTGGAATGAAGGTTCCCAGAGCCATCTTAAGGCTGCAGCTCTCTTCCTGATAATTGGGCCTGTCCTTTCTGCTGCAGAAATATGTCCTTCTTTCCACACCTGTCTCTCCACACCTGCCTCTCCCCACCCCTGCCTCTCCCCACACCTGTCTCTCTCCACCCCTGCCTCTCTTCACACCTGTGTCTCTCCACACCTGCCTCTCTCTGTACCTGCCTCTCTTCACACCTGTGTCTCTCCATGCCTGCCTCTCTTTTCCACACCTTTAAAGCAGGCTCCTTTTCCAGATCTAGGCCCTCCAATCCCCTCTGCACTGGCCTCGAGCTTCCTGTCTGCCTGACTATCGCTCTCCCACCTTCCACACTGCTGGCTGTCAGCTACCTGCCTACAGAACTGGTGAGTCTCATTCACAGTACCCCTTTCCCTGCAGACAACTGGGAACAACAAATTCCTGCTGCTTTATGGGCCCTGCCCTGCTCCAAGTGCTGGGTGGGTCTCCCTCTGTGTCCCAACAGACCTCTCTCCTCTCTCAGGGTTATCTTGTATTATAAACATCTGTTTATAAGCCTGAGCATTTCTCATAGCAAGGAACAGAGTTTCACCCGGGAAACCCTGAACCCCACATGGTGCAGGCCCGCTCTGTTGGCTGACTGGATGGAAGAAATCTGTGTTCCTTGGAGCACATAGGCACACTATGCTTACATCCTGCCATGTGGCCAAAAATGACCACGCTGTGCACACTTCAGGAAAGAGGGAGCAGCGGAGCCACTAAGCAGCAACATTGGCTTAACATCGGTTGTAGGAGTTGGGGTGGGATTTGCCCTCATTGTCATCACCACCATCATCGTCATCCTCATCACTGTCACCATCACCAGCATCATCACGACTGTCACCATTGCAGTCATCACCAAGCCATTTTGCCAAGTGCCATCAAGAAATGGCAGAGAGATGCTGGACAATTTGAAGGCCTC
>JAVSCE010007376.1:0-17055 GCA_032199065.1 Smutsia gigantea | reverse complement strand
GGACTCGATGGCTCCTGTTTTTGGTAGAACTACATAAGCAAACTTCCTTGTTGCCTAATTTAACAAATATTTCTGAAGCACCTCTCTGCCTGTCTTGTACTAGAAAGGAAAGATACTGAGATTAATAAGATATGGACTCAAAATTTTAGGAACATTCTATCATAAACAACTTCAAAGGACCTTAGAGAACATATCTAATTTTACCACCTAACTATATATGAAAAAGAACAGAGAACTAGAGTGTAAAATGACTTGTTCAGGGTCACAGAAGCTGTTTCAGGAAGTCAGTGCTAGAAGCCATGTATTTTGATTGCCAATCTAACTCTTTTGTATTACAATATGTAGCTTTATTTTAGACAACCACTTCTAAAAAGACCAGATTCCTTTTTTTTCTATCCCATGCCTTCCTGATGCATATCACTTACTTTTCTTTTTGCAAAGTTATATTGCAAAGAAATGTGTCTTTGCAGTGAAGGCAATAATTGTATTCGGAGGATTACTCTAAACAGAACAAACCCAAGCAGAAAACAGCCCTAGGCTCTCTCCATAGATCACAGCTTATGGCAGGTCCCCCAGGGAACACAGAAGCGCTTGGACCAGCTTTAAGTTTAAGTGCATGTCACCATGATGTACGGTGTCTTTGGTGTCTGTATATCATGGAGTGGAAGGGGTGTCGCCCATGGACGGAGAGCATCCATTCTCCTTTCCTGACACTGTGCCTTTTCCCCAAACAAGACATATCTGTACGATTATAATCTTATCCAGGCTAGCTGGCTCCCTCCAGAGCTCATATGCAGGAAGGGGTAGAGTCAGTCAGTACCCCGTGGAGAGAATTTTTAGGGGGCATACATTGAGAAACAATGAAAGAGGTATAGAACTGACAATATATAAATAAGGCCCTTCTCTCTGAAGTGTTTCAGCTTCTTGTTAGCATCTCAAAGGACCTCATTGCTATGTGCACAGAAATGGCCCAGTTAAGACCAGGTTCTCAAAAATCACTGTTTTATGGGTTCAAATCCCTGATCAACCACTTCTTGCTGTGTGACTCAGGCAAGCTACCGAACACTTCTTTGCTTTTGTTTCCTTATTGCAAAAATGGGAATTATGTGAAAACACTACTTATTAAATTATTGTGAAGAATAAAGGAATAAATACAAAGAAAACCCTCAGACTAGAGCCTGGCAATTGCATTTTCTTCAATACAAGGTAGTTATCATTATCATCTTTTCTTACCTAGAACTTGGTCTATAATATCCTAGGTAAAGTTACAAGGGTAAAAAATTATTCTTTTAATAACTAAAGAGCTTCTCAAGCAAAAGCTACCTCAGGACTCACCTTTCCATATTAGCTGAAGAAGTGAGAATAAAGCTCAGAGATAATCCAGAAATAAACTGATCCTTTTTTAAAATAAATTAAGTTCTTTGTTTCAATCCATCCACCCATCAACTGTTTTACCACCTTGGAGTTTGTGCTTGAGGACTTTCTGGGCTTAATGATAGATCTGCCTCTTCCTTATTGTCAAGGCTTAAGGAAAATGTTGAGGCTGTCTTGTCCTCAGACGGAGCTTCTGAAAGGGCAGCCTGAGTGGGCATCTGGCCTGAACTTGTGTTTCATCTCATCTTTACTATATTATACATACATGTTTTGCACCACACAAATACATATGTGTATATATATATATATATATATATATATATATACATGCATATATAATATACTATAGCATGGGTAGAGACCAAGGGCAAGCTGCCCCAAGATGTGCCATTGTGACATGCAGATTATTTGAGCTGAGATCAAGGCCCAAAAGACTCAGAAAGAAACTTTGACCTCCCTCCCTCCTACTACATAAGAAGAATTTAGATAGAGGACCTGCTCCAGGAAGAGACCTATCTCCTTAGATAGCTATATTAAAATGTAAACTAGGTGTGGTAAACAGGAAAGGTTGTAGCTAAATCTGATAAAATTCCTCTTTGTGCCCTCTTATTGCTACTGTGTGGCCCAGTGAATATTTGATTATCAACCATTTACTCTTTTCTTATTCCTGTGAGTTGCTTCCCTTTTCCTTTGAAGTCTCAGGCTCCTATCTCTTCTCTTTGGTTCAAGAGACCATATATACCTCATTCTCCATGACTCTCTTTGGAACCCATGTCTATGGGTTCCCCATATGTACATAATTAAACTTTGTTTGTTTTCTCCTGTTAATCTGTCTCATGTCAAATTGATTCTTAAACCAGCTAGAAGAACCTCTACAGGCAGAGGAAATGTCTTCCTTCCCAACACACATATGGGTCTTGGTTTCACCCTGGGTGAAGGCAGTAAAACTTCTCCAGTTCTGCCACGGTGCAGAAAGAGGATCTTGAGCACTATTCTGTTTAGATTTCTGCACACATCCCAGAGAGTTCAGCCTGTGTCCTCTTTACTATCCGTTTCTCAAACAAAGCCTTTGCATATATGGCTGTTGCCTAGAGAAAACCATGTACTACTATGGAGGGAGGAGTCTCCAAACTGAACAAAACCCTTATATGCCATTCTCTTCTCTGTTTTGACACATGGGAGACTTTCTAAATATGACTAACACCCTGTTTCAGAAGGAGGACAACCATTCCTTAGCTAACCATGGTCCTTTCCTTACACAACATTCTAAATCACCATATTTAGGATTAATATACCACTCTGCATTGAGCAGTACTCTTCATGGATATTGGTCTTCTCGGCCTAACAAGACTCTAAATTCTGAGTTTGCAATACCACTTCTTCCTAACTTTCTATTTAATTCAGTGACTACCACAGGTTGAGTGTACAGTAGCGAATCATTAGAGATTATTAGTGAATGAGTAGATCAAATGTTGAAATCAGAAATTCTGCAAATCAGAGGAGTCCACTGATTCTTTATCCTAGATCCAGTTTATATGATCTAATTATCTTCCTTATTACCATAATAATCAACACAACAGCCTTTCCTCCTAGCATGTGGAAATGGTGTTTTGTGGGATACTCACCTTTTCATTGTGGTTGCTAAATCACTTCCTGGTGACTTCATCCACCTGCAAACATTGTGAATAACAAACATAGCATATAAACCTGATCTCCCTTATATTGTAAATGCCAAATATTTTCTGCATGGTAGACTCCAGGGAGTAAGCCAGCAATTACTGATGTTATAAAGTCACCCAAACAATCCTTCAACTACCTTATTCCTTTTGTAAGAGGGGGAAAAAAAAGATGGCTCCTTTCAATATGCGGATGCTGAAAAGAGCACTGACGTTTGTTTTCCAAATGATGTTTGACTGTGAGTGCTCAATAATTAGAAATATTTAATGCAGGCAAACATCAGCAAGTTAAAATTGTTTTCTGCTTAAGTCTTGTCACTTGCCAGAAAGGAAATGATATGTTAGACATGTTGCTCTCTTTCTCAGTATGATAGCAACTAAAGTGGCTTAAAATTGGATTCATTTATAAAGCTGGACACTATTAATATCATTCCCTGTATGATGGTAATTCATTTTACTCTGCTTTGTCTCAGAAGCAGTAGGGGCTCCATTCCTTATATTCAGTTTTCAGTCCTAATTAAGTATTCATTATAGAATACATATTTTTTTCATTTAAGGTTTAATATCAAACATTTATGTGGTATATTACACTTGTGTACTGTTAGGTCAATGTAGTAAGGTACTGCACATCAAGTGGATATGTGTCTTCAACCTGTAAAATAAAGGTTGGAAGGAATCAGCTGGAGCAAAATCCTGTCTCCCTCAGAATTCTTATTTCACTGGATTTCACCAAATAAACTGAAAACCTAGCTAAATGTAACTACACTGAGAATCCCCCATTGAGAATAAAAAGATGTTCCATGGATTCAGTGTTAAGTTGACATGACACATGCAGAAGTCTCATACAAGTTTCTGTAGAACCATGACCTTGCAAACTTTTACTATTGGCAGTTGAAGGGGCTAAACACCAAGAAAGGAAAAAAGCATAGAGAGATTTAACTGGATAAAATTAAGCCAAATGAAATGTAGATTTCATCTTATGAGATGAACATCAGGAAAAACTGTTAATCTGATGAAATCTGCTAAAATACAGCTGTATGTGCAAGATAACTTCTGGTGAGAAGTAGGTTTGCAACCCTGGTAGTTGAATTATTCAGACTGGACTTGATAAGCAATGGAATATGTATGTGTAGTAATAGTACAAGTTTTGCATTTACATTATGCTTTCTCCTTGGGAGTTTAAATGGCCCTAGAGAATTTGCTTTATTCAAAATGACATTCTGATCAACACTAGGGGAGAGCTGCCACTCTCCAAGGGTGCATTAAAAAGGATCACACAAACAGAAACAACCAGAGCAGCAAACAAATAATCAAAAAGCTCTGTGATTCTCCTTAGGATTCATATGGAAATGACCCAAAAGAAACCATAGTGGGACTTGAACCCTAACACTTCTTAATAAATTATCAGATATATCCTGAGTGTCAGCTGTGTACAAAGTCCATCATTTGTAGTTGGGAATGAAGAGGGAAAAGGGAAAGGAGGGAAAGGAGAAGTGGTAGTTCTTAGTTGCTAGTTAATCACAATCATATGGACAGACAAGCTCTAAACATAAGGTTAATTAAATAATAATTTAAGATCTCTGTATACAATATCACAGGGCAAGTTATATTCTATTGGTAAGGACAATAACATATCTTTTCTTAAGAGGGAGAGATTACAGTGATCAGGAGTGAACTGAGAGAGCTACTTAGTAAAGGGAGCTCTTTACCTGGGCCTTGAAGGATCATTTGAAATGAAAGCAAATGCATTTATGCAACAAAGGCAAGTAGGAAGAAAGGAAGTAAGGTAATGCGGGGACTGTTGGAGCACCACATCTAGACCGATTGACCTTCTGGCTGCAAAGGGCACTAGAAGAGTAAAAGGGAAGATGGATTGGTTGGATTGCAGAAAATCTGAAGAGCACATTAAGAATTTGTGTTTATCCTCTAGGAAATGAAAAGGAACTGAGTTTGAGTTTTGCAACCAGAATTAAAAGAGTCTTATTCAAAAGATTTAGCTTGCTGCAGATGTAATTAATTTGATAAGGAAGAGACTAGAGGAAAGGAGTTGGGGGACTGTTGCTGTGGCAGTGAATGGGTTGGGGAGCCTGATGGAATTTGTGACAGTGCCAGAAGGAAAGAACTGCAGCTTGACACGGGAGGAGGGCCCTGCTGGGCTTGGAGATGCAAGGAGCTTGGGCAGGTCAAGACATCAAAATCCCCAACTGATTCTAAAAGGAAAAGTACTGAGCCATGTTTATTTACTTCTTTATTAGATTTATTGACATAATTTTTTTCCCATTAGAATACATAATAGTGCCAATACATGAGGCCAAAATATTAATGTTTTTGCCAAATCTCAAGTTTCCTCATTGACTAAGCTTAATCATTGAAAATTCCCAGTACATACTATATGTCTATATATATGTTTTCTTTCCACAGAAGGTAAAGGATTCTCAATTTACCCACTATCTAGCCTTTAAAAGAAATTTACCCTCAAGGAAAGATTAAAATATCAGTGCTATGTTTGGGGAGAATTGTTTTGTTTTTTTCCTTCAGTTTTATAAAGTCATCTATGTAACAGAGCAAGGTTTCTAAGGCTGCAAAAACTTTCTGCAGATGCGGTCATCTAGCTTTAGGACTTCTAACATAACTTTCCCCTCTCCAGAATTGAGGGTCAGTACATACGTCTTTTCAAAGGCTTTGCAGTATCTTCCTTTTAATTATTTTAGTCTGTTTGTTTCAGACTAAAAGGAAGGTTTCTGATCTTCCTCTTGCTTTAAAACATTTTGAAATTTCAAATGAGTAAATATAGGTGATTACAAAGGTATTGCAATCTGAACAACTACTTGAACATCATATATGATGCCATGTAATTCTCTTAGAAAATCGCCTTCTCTCTAGGTCCTATAAGAAATGATCCTGTTTAATTCATGGAAGATTCCCCAACACTGCCAAAAAAGTCCCTCTGGCACCACTGACTATCCTGCCCCATTTTTCACCTCTGGAGGTCTTTACACACATCAGCTAAATTTGTTCTCCAGGGCCTCTGTGAAGATGGTGACTTTACAAATTCCTCCTTTGACAAATTCTACCCTGGGGAGGCATTATGGATGTTGATGGAGAAAATGCATCTTGCCAAGATTATAACCCACTCAGAATGTGGAGCCTAAGAGTTTGGTAGCTGACTGGTGCCTTTTAGGGCTAGAAATTTACTTAAGATTCAATAGCAAATGGTTAGCTAATGTTTACAGCAGGGATGCACAATTAATAAATAGAAAAATTGTGCTTCAGTTCTATTTCCGAAGTGAATAGGATATTTGTCAAAGCAAGAAACTTTGCTTTGATTAAAAGCTACAGATAATGAAAATGTTTTTGTGTTTCACAAATACATTTGATTCTAGTGCACTGTATTTCCCATCAGGGAATCAGGTTCAGCAAATATTTTCACACACCAACTCCTCAAATCAGGCAAAAGGTTTTATTTGACCAGAAATACAATCAGCTTAGAGAATAGAGGCTTGCACAGAAACTAAGTACAGTAATATATTTTATAATTGTTCTTCACTAGAATCTATTAAGGACCCGCATTGGGTTGCTAACTATAAAATATGCGTATCACCTACATTTAGGGGAAACTTCATGACAATATCATCTCTACTTTCTTTTAACTTTCTTAGCAAATAATAAATAATTACTCTAAAGTTATCATCCCTTTATGTTGACATGAAGGACCCAGGCTGAAATGTTTTTGACACTAAAAAATGTAATTGTAGATAGGAAATATACATATGCAATAGGAAGAGTTTACTAGTAGAAGGCTGCATGAACATGTTTTAAAGAACAGAAGCACTGCAAAGGGATTCTGGTTAGGAAGTCAGGCACACAAGAGTTAAAGGCTTGTTACTTAGCTCCTTGGAGCATAACTGTCTACAGAGTCAAGAAGAAATTGGCTACTAGAAATAACAAGATATATTTTACTCTTGATCAGGAGAGGGCAATGAATTTTCCAGGGTTAGGTTCCAGAACGAGCTAAAATATCCTACTTATGTAAACAAAAGGGAGAACCTGCCTGGAATAAGGCTGAATACGAATGAGGGCTACCCCTTTCAGCAAAGGCAAAATGTGCTGCAGACAAAGCTTAGCATTAATGGTCACAGTTTTAATACATGACAACCTGATACTGAATATTTGCACATTGTGAAGATTTCAGTTAAAACAAAGAAAGCAGAAATATTGTTGTGCATTTTAATTACTGAATGTTTTCTTAAATCTGACCTAGAACTGATTCATTATAGAGAAAGAAAGAACCTAGAGAGCAAAACTCCTAGCAGCACTCTGTTTTAACCACAAAAGAGTTGAAGGAATGACTATGGATGATCAATAGGAATAGTGTATATGCATTAGTTTAACTCATGTTAGACTATGTTAACGAATGTTTCTCTTCTGGTACCTTCACTGTTGCTTACTTGTTATCTTGGCCTTGTTAGCAAAAGTGCATCAGGTTTCACCCTTCCTATGAAATTTCAGCTCAACTTTGCACTTTGACCAAGGACATTTGATTTTAAAATTCTTAAAAAAAAAGAAAAGATAATTGAAAAACACAGAGAAAAAACTGTTTGCCTACTTGTTTCTCAGAGGTGGTGCTTTGTCGGGGCCTGAAAATCATACCTGATAACTGACATAAACACTTCAGTTCCTTCATAATTGCAGTCGGTGAACTTGAGTAAGTAGGGTCTCTATTGCTGGACTGGGACAAAGAAGGAACAATCTCGGCTAATCCGTGACTTTCCCTGATACTCCATAGGTTCCAAGCTGTTGGTTTACAAGCTCTCAGCATTATTATTTACATATTTTCATAAACCATAGTCTGAAAGGTTGTAAGACTGTTTTTCCATCATTTTTACTCCTTACCTCAAAGATATCTTAAATCTCTGTCTTCCTTTTCTTATATTTCTCTCCAAATATTGATTTATTCTTTATATCTACATATTCTCTCAACTTCTTCTGTTTTCTAGATTCCCATATTCCACTGATACAAACCGTTCTTAGATTTAATTCCCATGACTATTTTAAGACCATTCCCAAGTACTCTAAGAGTATTATGACTTCAGTCCAATAGGAAATGTAGCTTATGGCTCATAACTGCATCTACAAATGCTTGTTGCCAAAGCCAATCATTTTAGAACTCACCTTGACTCTAAGTAAGGAGACACTGGTGCCTGACATCTGGGAGCCTGAGAGCACTAGTCGAGAAGCTTTCCCAGAGTTTGCTGTTGATAGTCAAATTCCTTCTCCATTCACCCAACCAGGTGGGATTCTGAAAATATTTGTCAAAAAGAAAAAAAGAAAAAGGACAACTTACTAGAGTCTCCTCCCCCATTAGTACAGGAAGCATGGGGATTCTGAGACAGCAGAAACTCATGCTGCTACTCAAAGTCAGGGTCTAGGGGAGAAACCACCCAGAAAATAGCTTTTGTTGCATAAAGTTTATGTCAGTTTGTTATCACAGCAAAGCCTAGCCCAGGCTCACTAATAAAGATTTTAAACTATATGGTTAGGAACTAGGAAAATATTCCTAAACATGACATACATCTGTGTATAAATAAACAGATGTGTGTCTATGCATGTGTGTGTGCTTACATGTTATTGACCAACTCTTTGAACCCTTCCCACAGCCTAAGTTTCTTGTAAGATAATGGTGAGGTTAGAAGTTCCTTTAGCTTAAAATGTCTTTGGAATATTGCTTGATGCTTATCCAAAAACAATCTTGCATTTATTGAAGTCTTAACATTTTCTGAAGTCTTTTTAACCCAAGAACAAAGCTCAGGGCTTGGATAGACTCTGATTTTAAGTTCATCCAAACCATCTCTTTGTTGCCTTTGCCCCCTTTAAGAAAATTCCAGATGAAAGCATAAATCTGCCACATGAACTGATTTGCTGCACAGCAAGATAATTCTTTTAAGTAGTTTCTATTATAGGAAAATTAATTTCAAGGCACTTCATACAGCTCTAGTAAAATCCTTCCACTCCACAGGGGTCCATGAGTAACATTAACTGTGCAGTGTTGCTAGGTATGCCTTGGTGCAGTGAAGGATGTTTAAAAATTTTTTTTTAAGTTGGCGTTTTTGAAAATGCATTATTTTTTTTTCTTATCCCTGCATGAGCACTTAAAGAAAACTGGAATTTAAGATATATTTAACAAGAACAAAATATTTTTCCTATCTCATTTAAGGGGACAGATAATTTCTCTTGATAAAACTTTGTATTATTTATTTTTATTTAGGCATCTCTGTTGTGTGTGTGGTATAACATCAATTTGTTTGAGGATGTTATTGAAAATAAATACAGAATTCCATGTGCCAATAAGCACACTTAAATTTTGAATGGTTGATAACAAAGAAGACATTATCATTCAGCTCTCAATCATCCAACTCACTTCTTTCTCTCATAGGTGTCCCAAAGAGAAACATATACATGTCTGCACAAAAGGTTCCATCTCAGAGGCTGTTTCCTGCAGATCCTGACCTAAGACATATGATGTGCAAAGTCATGTGGCATGCAGTCTTTTACGAATTGGTTCCATTATATCTACCCCCTGCTTTAGAAAACTTCTTAACAGACTCTTCTCTAAATAATTTCGGCTCCTCCTCTTTCCATCCTCCTTGCTTTGCTCACAAAATTCCTTCTGCCTAAAGCATTGTTCTCTGACTTCCTGTAGCTCACAGCAACTACATCTACCTACGTGAAGGACCAATTTGTATCCCATATTTTAAATCTCCTATCTTCAGATTAACGTTTCATCATGTCGACTCTTAGTTGTCTCTCCTTCCTCTGAATCATGTTGGAATTGGTATTGGTGTTATTTCATTTTATCCTAAGCTGTGATGTGGCATACACTGTAAGTTCCTTGGAGCAGACTGAGATTTTCTTGTTTTTTTCTCCCTCACAACAACTTTGACAGTGCTGAGACATTAGTGATCATTCAATATATGGTTTTGCTTGGTTGTTTCCATAGGACTTATTAAACTATGTTATAGTTCACAAGTACTTTCTTTTCATTAAATAATCAGAGTCACATGTTGTCTTCAGGGAGAGTTTATTCTATTGGGTATATGTGAACAAAAGATGCATACATTCTTATATTGTGCATTATTTACATTAACAAGCTATGTTTCTATGTTCTATGAAGCAAATAATACTCAATAAATACTGCAGTAATTTTTACCCAATTGATGGTGTTAGACTTTCAACAGTCTTCACTTTTGGTGACTCTCTCTGTGAAATTATAAAATCCCAGGTGGTCTTCCACAGGCCATGGTTGCTGAAAGATGTGAGATTCTGCACCTCTAGATTTCTTTAACATTCAAATCCAAATCCAAACGTGAAGCAATAATAAATATTTGATCAAAAGTTTAGCATTTACAAAGTAGTTCCACAGCAACCTTTTTACATGTGATTTAGTTTGGCAGAAACCAGCAAAGATCTTTTCTCTTGTGTTTCATTGCACAATAATCAATGAGAAACCAAGTAAGGGTAAGGGAGCATTGCTATTATTGGAAGAACTCCTAAATGTTTCAAATACTCTCCACTTACCATTCCATCTTGAACCTAGGGAACATTAGTTAGTTGGAGCCAATGAATGTTCTTTTCTTTATGGCCAAGATTTTCTCATCTCATCCAGCATTTTTTCACTTCCAGCATTTCCCTCCCATTGACTAGTGGCAGAAAAGATACAGTCCTCTTTAAACATAACAAATAATTGTTCTATATGTAGCTACTGCCTCTGACTTTTGACTCTTGGGCTCTTCTGATACAGAAACATTTTACATCAAACTAGCTGCTGAAGGATCATGATTAATTCTTCCAGATACATGTTAGTAGAATTGCTTGATTAATATAAGAAATTGGGAACCTAGATTTTATGGCTAAGTCGTATATGTCAACATTCCACATAGCTGGAGACTTTTACAAACAGATTTTCTTTTTTTCTACTCAAAGTAGAGCCAGTAATTATAACATGGAGATCAAAACCTTATTTGTTTCACAGTAGATCCATCCAGTGGCCTTAGGTTTCTTTTTTTTTTTTTCAGGGATCTAAGTCCAGATTGGCTCATTAAGGCAATGCCATCTGTATGCGCCAATGGGATGCACAATGTTTATCAAATTGGTTAGTATACTTGACTGAGCTTCTTATTTCTCTGTTAAAGAAAGGCCTAATTTAGATTGTTTTACAAGAACTTTTCCAGCTTTATGTTTATTTTCAATATCTAGGGCTCAAAAGAAGGGAAATCATGTGGCCTAAATGAGTAGTTATTAATCTATTAATCTGCATTGATATATTATCCCCACCCCACTCCCACATTTTGTTTTCTCCCTTTCAAGTAATTGAGTCAGACAAAAAGAAATGTGTTCTCCTGTTTGTAGAACTGATTTCTGATTAGATTTTTGCAGTTGCTTCTACCATGTGCAAATATATGTTATGTGACCTGTGCAGTGTGTTGAAGATAATCTGATACTTTCTGCAGGTCTTCTAGGAATAGGACATGCCCTTAAGATTCCTTTTCCCACTTCAACTCATTCATTCTTCTGAAAAAAAAAAAAAAGGAAAAGAATGCTTTTAAAGGATTAACTTACATGAGCAGCAGGGTCTTGTGTTAGCAAGGCGGGGAAACTTCCTACAACCTGATTCAGAAACAATGAAACACCAAAAAGACAAACAGAAATTCCTCTTTAGTTTTTCTTTTGTTCTTGTGACATTTTTCTCCTGAATTTTTTCCTCCGTTTTATGGACCATGAGTTAAAAGTTGCTTATAAATAAAACCTATAATTAATTACCCATACCTTATATATATCCTCATGAGTATATTTTTGCTTTTTCCTTAATTCTTAAATGTGGAAAACAATAATAAAAGTTAGAATTGTCAGATCTTGTATTTTCATCACCCAAAAAATTCTTGATCATGAATACTTTTAAGGAAGCCATCATGACTGAAGTGAATAGCACTAGTCCATTAGTAGTCCATAGTCATTGGACTAGAAGTCAAATGAAAAGAAATTTAATTGGTAGGGATCACCAATCAAGTATTACAGAGCAAACCATTCCATATGTCCTTTCTCAGCCTTAAATTTCCTAACTGTGAAAGGGGGACTTTGGATCCAGAACTCTTTTCAGCTTTTATTGTGCCATGACTGTGTTTTCACTCCAGTCCTGCAGACTGACACAGTGGCTAATGGCCAGCAGCATTGCTGAGTTGGCAGTGCTTGACTTGGACATTCTCAGTTTCTGGTTCCCAGGTGTACCCTTTCTTCAGTCGTGTGCCTTTTTCCATGACTGGACTATAGGGTCCTGACATCAGCTTCTGGATTCAGGGAAGAATGTGACATTCAGTCCCTGAGATGAATGAATATTGGGTACTATGTTCCTTCCCATTATGTTCTTGGTCTTTTTACCTTCTCAGTGTAATAAGAAAGAAAACATATTATTTTTTCAGTAACTCTGGGTATAAGGAAGCTTGTAGGGGCACTTGAATATGAGTGTCTTTCTGTGCTTTGGAGTGGGTTCTTGTTTTGGGGCCACTGATGATATTCCATGTTTACATGCTCAAAGACTGCATCTGATGTGAGTGTAGTTATACTAACAGGCCTGTTTGCCTGTGGCTGTGTTTGTCTGACATCCCAAATCTGAAAAACAATGGATAAATTCAAGTAGGAATCACGTTGTTCTTAAAATCCTTGCTATCAGCAGTTGTGCCTATCAAAACAATGGGCATTCTCCAGCTAGGGACATTTCTCTCCTCTCTCCCATTCCCCAGGCCTCTGTTGAAGTTAGATGATTCTTATAACACTTCAGGCTTGATGTGGAATTCCAAGAGAGCTGAGGGGATTTAGGACAGGAACTCATATTCACTACAACTTTGAGAAGCCCTGAACAGCACCATGGAGGAAGAGCATTAAGCATTCCACCACAGCCTTTCTTCTAATGCTCTGTCCCCCATTTTTGATATTTATAAATCCGTCACACACCCACTCCCAATCAAGCTGTCCTTAGTTATTCAGGATGATATCTTTCAGACAATGTGTTATATTTTGGATTCTCTCTTTACTTTCTTGTACGTCAGAAAAAGCCCCACCACTTTCTGGCATATTTAGAAGTGTTCATTTGCATGACTCATTCATAGCACAATGGCAGCAACTAAATGGATTATTCTGTGCAAGATTCCTCCTTTCCTCCCTCCCTTTTTTCTTCCTTGACTTCTCCTTCTCCCTCCTTTCCAATTTTCTTTTCTTTTCCATTGCCTTTCTGTGTTTCCTCTCTTCTGCAAATATACATAGACTGTCTTCTCTGAGTAAGGTACAAAGACTGGTCACTGCAGCAGCAGAATGAGAAGACCCTAAGCATCACCCCTGAGGAAGCAGCAGTCCAGTGAGAGGTGAATGTGGTGCATGGACCAGACTGCATGAAAGCACTAGGCCATGAGAGCTACAATGGAAGTCAGAAGGAAGCAGAACTAAGGCCACAGGGCAAGTCAAGGGAGGCTTTTGAGAGGTGACACTTGGACTCCTTCCTTGAGCAGTAGGGTTTTGCTAGGTGAACAAGTTGAGAAAAAGATCTCCAAAGGAGGAAATGCCATGTGTAGAAAGGCAAGAGGAAAAATGCCGTGATCTGAGAGAAAAGGTGGTTTGGGTTGCTAGAACAGAATGATAGGAAGTATGGGATTGGAGAACTATACATAGGGTAAATATTTGTATTCAGACAGGCAGTTCCAGTAGGTTATCACAAAGGGAGGTGTAGAAAACCCTTGAAGCAGAGTATTCAAGGCAGGACCTCATCATTTCTCTTTACCTCATAATGACTTCCAAGTAAGTAAAGCAAATGCCAGTTGTGATAAAAGAACACTTTCAGTCATCTTATTTGAGACAGAATCCTTGTCTTCAATTAACACAAGCTGGGCCTGGACTGACCACTGTGGTCCAACTCATTTCTGTTTTAGGATGTATAGAATGTGTGTACATGTGTATTTGTGTTTATGAAATATGTTATTTTTACAGAACAGCTTATATAATGATATAGTGTTTCAAAAATAATAATAATATAATAAGCATTCATGTGGCTTGGTACCAGTGTAGCTTAATCCAATATTATTATTTAGGGAAGGATGTTTTTAAACCATTCTTCATAAAGAAGTCATTAATGAGCACAGAGGTTCAGACGAGAAAACAGTCACAGTGTTGACCTGTGTATCCACAGACGATTTCATCAAGACTAGAAATCAGTAACTAAGCAGCAGTAATCATGCACTCAGCCAACATGTATACAATTAATGGGTTAAAAGTCTGGTAGCATGTCCAGCAGCGGGTTTTTCAGGGCAGCAAGAACATTTAGAAACCCAAACTGGTGGAATACATGGGGAGAATTTCCATAATGATGTGTTTTTGCAAAAATTATTCAAGTTGTTTTGCTTTCTGCAAGATTTTTTATTACTCTTGGTTAAATAATACTCTTAAGATTGATCATGCACAAACAATATAAACATGCATCTTTAAAACAAGGAAATTCCACCTCATTCCTTTCCCTGCCAAGATGCTTGAACATGCAAAGAGTTTATTTTATAATGTGAATTTGGTCGGAAAGAATGAAAGAATTCCATTTACAGAATAGTTCTGCCATGAAAAAAAATTCAACCTTATTTAACCTTAATAATACAATTAAAGCAACAAATAGCAACCCCACCACACTGACTTTGCTTTAGTAAAAACTACAATACTACTAACAACTTAAACATTTGCTTCATAAGGACATAACACTACAGAAAGTATTAGGAAAAAGTTTTTTTTTTCCAAATAGTATTTAGCATTAGAATCATTTCATCAAGAGAAAATGTAAATGGAAACTGAGTTAAGATAGAAAAATTCATGTTTGCTCCAGTTGAGGTGGAAAAATGAGTGATGAATCTCAATAGATCACCCAATATTTCCACTTTCAGTAGCCTAGTAAGTATCTCAGGGGAACTTTTAGGGATTTACTAAATATGTGTTGAAAGTCTGTGTTAGACCACTGACCGTTCCATTTGTGTTTAGCTATAGCTGTAGACTCTCCACTTTTTATGGGTCTTTTAAACCCAGAACCATATACCCACATCTTTGCTATGTGATGTCTTCTGTCTGAATTAAATGAAGGTCTACCGGAGAGAATAAGTTTAAAGATTAGACACCAGTTTTTAGGACATTACATTTGGAAGAGAGGTTGTCTGGCACTATGAGATCACATATAGGAAGCCTCGTTTTCTGCCTTCATGTAACACTAACTGGAAATTAGAGAACAAGAAGACAAAATGAGAAACTAAATGTGATTTAAAGAGAAAAAGAAAGTTGATGAGTGGGGTTAGTGAATAAAAGGAAAATAAATTAGAATTTAAGGTTGGCAATCCTGTCCTTCAGCTTTTCTCCAACCCCTGGACACAGAGAAGGTCTCCTTATTAATGTATTTCCAGTCTGGTTACTTACCCCAACATGTTTGGAATGAGGCAGCTGCTGATGAGTTAGATGTGAGAAGCTCACTCCCAGATCCAACTCACTGAGACATGAATGAGATATTCCCCTGCCACTGGCTTTGATTCTAACAGCACACTGTGCATAAGGAACAGAGAATGTTTCCCTTAATCACTCCTTACCAAACTGCAGCCAATTTATTGGCATGTCGATAAAGGGTTAACTTATCTTCCCCTCTGGAACTGTGAGTCAACATCAGACCTCACTGCATACTTTATGGGAATAAATGGCAACTACACTAATGAAGTAAGTTAACAGAATGAGAACATAGGTGTTATTTTCCCTCAGCTTGAGGATAGTATCCTGATAGCACTTTGCAATGTATGTCACCCTGAGATCCACACCCCACCTCCCGATTCTGGTTCTTGGTAGCAAAGCCCCAATAATACCTCACAAAGACAAAGGAGCAAACAAATGCAGGTGGGTATATACACACTGTTCATTAGAACATGGGAGAAACCCTTTAAAAGCTCACCTTGTTGTGGAATAAATGGCTACCTCATCATCCTTAGATATAAAGAGCATGGTTCCATGAGTCTCTATGTCAAAAATTATGTGTATGACTCCTATAAAGGTGCCCGCCCACGTCTCACACTCCTCTGTGGACATGTACTGTGTTTCCCATGTTGGTGTGTTCATACAGAATTTGTGACGACGGGGGAAGTGGTAGCAGTAAGGCACGGATCACCACAAGACTGTCAGTGCTTAGGAAGCCAGGGTTCAGGAGCTCAGTGTTCTGCAACCCTGGCAGAGAAGTCTGACGTGAAATATTAACCCATCATCAGAACATGCTGACCACAAAATAAAATGTCACTGGTATGGCCCATTTGTGTAAAGAGTTAACACATATACATCTATAGAACATTTTTACATTAGTTTCCAGAGACAGAAAATAGTTCCATAAACCAAACAAATTTCCCCATCAGAGAATGTTTTATATGAAATTTTTTTACTCTAAATATGGAGTGATGTTTATGCTCAAATCCTCATGAGAATGACTAAGGGAGAAGGAATGTTAGCTACCAACATTTCCATCTCAATGAACAGCTTTCCTTGGCATTAGATTGTTATTATTAATGACGACAATTTTCATTTACAACAGTGTTGGACTGTAATTATTTCCTGGTATGAATTGCTTACTCACGTCTTCCCCCAAATTAGATGACCTATTGCTTCCTATGTATTTTTGTTGTTACTTCAGTATTCTGGATAAATAGCTTGCTTATGGATAGAACTGTTCTTCCACAGTTCTGATTTTTTTTTCCTTTTTCTTATAAATTGCTCAATAAAATTCAGGAACATAAAAAGGGCACCAGAGGTGATTAAGTGCAGTATTTTCTTAAACTATATTTGATTGCCTAGTGTTTCACATTAAGATAAAAGCTCTCATATTAGCTTAACAAACAGCAAGCTTGATGGCTTGCTGTTTTGAGAGACTGGCTGAGAGCATGCTCAGAGGCTCCATATAGAATCT
>JAVSCE010007375.1:0-99298 GCA_032199065.1 Smutsia gigantea | reverse complement strand
TCTCTTAATATTCTTTCATTCCTAGAAATCCTTTTATCTCTCTCTGCCTCAGCTGCTCTGTACTCCTGTTTTCTGTTTTCTATTCCATTAACAGTCTCTTGCATCTCATCTATTCTGCTGTTAAGCCCGTCGATCGCTTGTCTGATTTCTGCATTGTCTTTCCTCAGTTCCCTCACTTCCTCCCTCAGCTCTTGCACATTTCTCTGTAGGTCCATCATCATGATTATGACTTTTATTCTGAATTCTTTTTCAGGAAGACTGTGCATTTCCATCCCTTCAGACTCCCTCTCTGGGGTTGTCTGGTTGATTTTGGTCTGAACCATATTCCTCTGTCTTTTCATGGCTATAGAATTGGTCACTGTTAGTTGCCACGTATGTCAGCTGGGCTCTTTAAGACTGCCTCTTGGGGTGCCAAGTCCTCTCGGGTGTAGCTGCACGCTGTGCGCTTTCCTGTGTATTCTCGTCTCTCTTTTAGGAATAGATGTATTTGCTGTGTTTTTGTAGATAAATATAGTGTTGGGAGGAGATTTCTGCCGCCCTGCTCACACCACCATCTTCCCGGAAGTCGGTATTAAGAATCTTTAACTTGTGGTAATGAGATTTATATCCATTCCCGCACGGGCCACACCGCCTTCCACTCCTCTTCCTCTTCCGGTTCCACTTATTACACTTTTGTAATTAAAATCCTAGTAGCTTTCAAGAAGTCTTTAGTTATCATATGTTGGTTTCCAAGAAGTTTGGAGTAAAAATGTCATTCTTCAGTCATCTGAAAAGCAGATGGAAACCGGTTATTTGATCCACAGGTGTGAACTCATAATGGTAGGATGCAGTGATTTAGTGTTTGATGTGGACACCAGCAATGGAGCTGCTAGGTACCAGGCAGGCCAGGACTCGGCCTGGCTGCCAGCACGCTGAGCACAGCTTCTCTGCAGGGGCAGCTCAGTGTCCCAGAGCTGCTGCCGTGCTGTGGCTCTCCAGCTGGCCTGAAAGTTCCACCCGGCTACCAGGTGACTGACGTGCTGTCTCCCAAGCTTTTCCAGCAGATAGCCAAGTGACTGTGTGCTTCACTTCTGTAAAATGAGGGAGACGGATCAGGTCTATAGTTCCTGTTTGCAGGTTCTATGATTCTAAGCATCTTACCTACTGGTGAGCTAAATTTGTGACCTTAGACCTTTAATGGAGTCTAAAAAAGTGCTGAACAAAATGGAATTCATTAGCTGATTGATGGGAGGCTTAGCCAGTACACAGGATATTCTTGATGACAACAAACTATACAATTTACTTTTTACTCCATTTTAGGCCTTTTTTTTCTCTCCTATATTTGTTTTCCAAATAAAACAGAATTGTGTTCTTAAGATCACAAGTCAATAAAATGGTATGGCCCTGTTTATTATTTAGATACTAAGCTGTCCGGGTATTAATTATAAAGGTCACTAGGACTAAAAAATTTTTTCTGCCTTAAAGTTTTTTGTACTCTGGGTCTCAGGTGGATACCTTCTGGATTCCGTCAAGGGTGATCAGTGTATTCAACACAGTGAGTGTCACATGTTGTGTCTGCTTTTAGCTGGGAGCAGTGTGTGCTGGTCACTTGTGACGGCCAGAAAGTCTCCAGAGAGAGTTTAAATGACTTAAAATGACTAAAAGTAACTCAGAGCTACTTATAGCTTAAAATTGTAAGCTTGGTGATATCATGTTTTAATTTTAGTCTAATCCAATTTTTTGCCCTGAATAAGGACTGTTGCTTCTGGCTCTTATGTTGTTAGGTTAGTCTGATCTCTTTCAAAGAGTGGTTGTCATTTGAAAAGAAGCGGCAAACAAAATAACATTAATTAAAAACTATTAATTAAGAAATAATAAAGAAATGGGTACAATGGAGGAATCCATATGAGTCTCTCCTGAAGCCATTCAGTGATATAGAAGCTTTGAATATTTTGAATTAATGGGAAAATTAAAATATATGTTTATATTTTTAGTTAAAGTCACGTTTGGGAAATTTATATTTTACGCCCTCAGTTAAAGATAACAGTTTTCAAGTTTCATTTTTTTGTGTGTGAATGTTAGTCCGTATCTCTCTCTCTCTCTCATTCCTATTGGAAGCTTGCTTTTAAGTGAAAGGAAAGAGTTCAAGTTGATGAGACTTTTTATAGTTGGGCCACTAGTGATTTATATATTTGGGCTGCTCCCAAAGCTTGCCCCTCCCCTTTCCTTTACCTCATGTCACACCACCTCTCACCACCCAGTTCTCCTGCCTTGTCCTATCATTGGTTGTTCTCTGGTCACACCAGACCAGACCTTTTAGCATAGAATGGGCATTTTTGGTTGTACTGGTGTTTTGACTCAGGCATTATCTCCTTTAAAACAGGCAAAGAAGGAGTAAGGGAGAGAGGGAAACCTCCTTTAAATTTAGAGCATTGATTTTGTTTCACAGATTTTGGAGGAGTAGTTCCCTTACTTTAAATAAGACTAGAAGTTAATTTAGGAAGGATTTGTGCCAGCCTGCTTTTTGACTTTTAGATGGACTTTTTGAGACATCAGTAGAAGAGCTATTTGAGAAGAAAGGGACAGTTAGAGCCCTTGTAAATAAGCACAGGTATGAGCCACTAAAAAGCTTTTCCTAAAAAGAAGTGTAAGATATGACTGAAAACTTTTCAGAATTCCCATTAGTTTTTCGGTTTGTCTTTAGTTTTATTTTATGACTTCAAACTCTTTTTGCTATTCTTCATAATCTTCTACTACACCAGAAATAAGACTTTGATCCCCAGGAAAAAGATCCAAGTACAGCCGGTACCTGGGAAACCACCTCCGTGGGCTGTAAACTGCAAGTTGATTGATTCCCTTTTACTGCTTAGGTGGCCACCATCAGACAATTACTCTTAAGTACTTTTTTCTTATTATAAAATGACTGTTTCCCATATTCATAAATGACATATCCAATAAGGGGTTGACATCCAAAATATATAAAGAACTCATGCACCTCAACAAACAAAAAACAAATATCCAATTAAAAAATGGGCAGAGGATCTGAATAGACACTTCTCCAAAGAAGAAATTCAGATGGCCAACAGGCACATGAAAAGATGCTCCACATCGCTAATCATCAGAGAAATGCAGATTAAGACCACAATGAGATATCACCTCACACTAGTAAGGATGGCCCACATCCAAAACACAAACAACAACAAATGTTGGCGAGGATGTGGAGAAAGGGGAACCCTCCTACACTGCTGGTGGGACTGCAAATTAGTTCAACCATTGTGGAAAGCAGTATGGAGGTTCCTCAAAAAACTCAAAATAGAAATACCATTTGACCCAGGAATTCCACTCCTAGGAATTTACCCTAAGACTGCAGCAGCCCAGTTTGAAAAAGACAGATGCACCCCTATGTTGATCGCAGCACTATTTACAATAGTCAAGAAATGGAAGCAACCTAAGTGTCCATCAGTAGACGAATGAATGGATAAAGAAGATGTGGTACATATACACAATGGAATATTATTCAGCCATAAGAAGAAAACAAATCCTACCATTTGCAACAACATGGATGGAGCTAGAGGGTATTATGCTCAGTGAAATAAGCCAGGCAGAAAAAGACAAGTATCAAATGATTTCACTCATATGTGGAGTATAAGAACAAAGAAAAAAACTGAAGGAAAAAACAGCAGCAGATTCACAGAACTCAAGAATGGACTAATAGTTACCAAAGGGAAAGGGACTGGGGAGGATGGGTGGGAAGGGAGGGACAAGGGGGAAAAAGGGGCATTACGATTAGCAGACGTAATGTTTGGGGGGCATGGGGAGGGCTGTACAACTCAGAGAAGACAAGTAGTGATTCTATAGCATCTCACTACGCTGATGGACAGTGACTGTAATGGGGTAGGTGGGGGGGACTTGATGACGTGGGGAGTTTAGTAACCATAATGTTGCACATGTAATTGTAGATTAATCATACCGAAAAAAAAAAGACTGTTTCCCATAATGGAAAAATGGTAAAGGACAAAATTTAAATCATCCATAATTTCACACCATAATTTACAACGCTCCCTGTGCATAGTGTTGTGTTCATTTTGTGTCCTGTTTACTCAACATTATTTCAATAAATTTGTTTTGGAAAATTATCTTCAGCATTATTTCTGTGGTATTTCATTCTATCATCATTCCATCACCATTTCACCTAAACATTTTGCTATTTTAAATAATGCTTTGATTTAAAAAGACTCTATAATCTTTGCCACAATTTTGATTATTTTCTTATCTTTGATTCCTAAAGGTGAAATTGTTATGTCAAAAGATAAAAAAAAATCAATCTTTAAGATTCTTGGTACAAGTCACCACAGCCCCTACCAGTCCCAAACATCCTACCAGCTACGTAAGCACAGGGAGTGACAGCATCACCATGGGGACATAGGTCATTCCCAGTCTCAGTCCCCCTCACATGAAGATTCAATAGCAACTGTCTGCAGCTAAGACATCATTGTAAAAGCCCAGAATCCAGGGCTCAGGCTGAAGCAACCCACACAGAAGGTTAAGGGGAGTGGCTGCACTCTGACCACAATGCCCTGGCCTAGCATAGCACTGCACCGAGGGAGCCCCCCAGACTTAGAGCTTTTCCAGTGAGAGAAAGAGAGGGCAGGGTGGACATCCAGCCCTGCAGTGTTGTGGCCCACGTGGGTCTCAACACACAGGGATCACTGGAAAAATCGGCATCTCTTGACCACTGGGGATCAGAAAAGGTGGCTTGGGTTTGCAGCAACCAGAGCTCAGATCTTGGCAGACCACACTTTGGCATACAGTGGTGCCTCAGCAGAGAGCCCAGCCCTGCTCTGCCATCTACGGTGCCAAGCTGGTGGCCCTGTCTGGCCAGAGTCCTTGGTTGACAGCTCTGCCTGATTTGGGTCCCCAGCTAACAAGCCATACCAGCTGTGGAGCCTGTTCTGTGGCCTTCTTCGGGCAGGGAAGCACATTCACGATGCTGCCTGACTGCTGAGATTAGCCTCCTGTCCTGCCTGACCAGGAGGCCTGACAGAAGAACCTGTGCAGCCACAGAGCCCATCCCACAGCCCTGCTTGAACAAGGAGTCAGGGCAGCAGCCCTGTTAGTGTACTGTGAGGTATAGCCTCTGGCCCTGCATAACCAGGGATCCTGAGCAGTGAGCCTGGGCAGCCTTGGAGCCAAGCCCACATTCCTCTTCAGCTGTGGAACCTGCCCTACAGCCCTGCCCTGTGGCAGAGCACAGCCTATGGCCCTGCCTAATTATTGAACACAGCTTATGGCCTCCCCAGGCAGGGAGCTCAGCAAATGACCCTGTCCAATTGTGGAGCACAGCCTGAAGTCCCACCTAAGAGGGAGCCCAGACAGTGACCCTGCCCATCTGCACAGCCTGGTCTTTAGCCCATCCAACTACAGGATACGGCTCGGGGTCCTTCTCAGCCAGAGAACCCAGCCAGTGACCTTGTCTAACAGAGCACAGTGGATAGCTGACCTGATTGTAAAGCGCAGTTTGAGATCCTACCAAACTTCAGGGCACAGCCTGTAGCCCTACCTAATTGCAGGACATCAGAGGCCCTGTTCAGTTGTGCAGCTCTGCCAGGGCCTCAACGTGGAGTCCAGCCAGCAGCACCATTTAGCCAGCAACCACAGCCTGAGACCGCACCCAACCAGGAGCAATTGCAGAGCGCAGGCCGTAGCTAGGCCCAGGCATGGAGTTATCCAGTGGTACCATCCTGCTATGGAACACAGACTGTGACCTTATTTAATCAGAGGCGATTGCAGAACCCAGCTAGTCAACCTACCTCACCATGGGCACAGGCAGCAGCTCCACCTGATCAGGGAGCCCTCCCGCTGGCCCTGCTTGAATGTGGAGCCAACAGCCTCACCTCACTGCGGAGCCCAGCCAGCAGCATCCACCCTGACTTCAGAGCATGGGCAGCAGCCTCACCCAGCTTACAACCCAAGAGCAAGTCCTTCCTGCCTGAAGACACAGCCGGCTCACCTGTATCCTGGCCGTGGTCTGAACTGACTGCTGAAGATTTTTCCCTGCTGAAGGGAACTTGTAAAGTCTGGAAAACAAGACCATTTACCTAAATGTGCAGATACCAACACAAAGAATCAGGGAACACAAGGAATCAGGTAGACATGACACCACCAAAGGAAACTAATTAAATTCCAATCACTGACCCTAAAGTAATGGAATGTAATGAACCATCTGACAGAGAATTCAGAATAATCCTCTTAAAGAAGTTCAGTGAACCATTAGAAAACACAAGTAAATGAAATTAGGCTATAGTACATAAATAAAATGAAAGTTTCCACAAAGATTTTTGATAGAAACTCTTAAATAGAAATCTTCGAATTGAAGAATGCAGTGACTAAACTGAAGAATTCAAATGAGAGCTTCAACAACAGACTTAACGAAGTAGAAAAAAGGATCAGTGAACTGGAGAATAGGCCATTTGAAATTGTCTAGTCAGAGGAGCAAAAAGAAGTAAGAATGAATAGTGAAGAAAGCTTACAGACTTATGAGTCACGATCAAGAGATACAAATATGTATTATGGAAGTCCCAAAAGAGAAAGAAAAAGGGACAGAAAGTCTATTTATAGCAATAATGGTTGAAAACTCCCCAGACTTGGGGAGAGATGCACATCCAGATTCAAGAGGTGCAATGGATCCCAAAAAGGTTGACCCAAAAAGGTATATACTGAGCCACATTATAATTACATTATCAAAGGTCAAAGACAAAGAATTTTGAAAGCATCGAGAGGAAAGCAACTTGTCACATAAAAAGGGCACTCTCATAAGAACATAAGCAGATTTCTCAACAGAAACTTTGCAGTCCTGGAGAGAGTGAAATGACCTTTTCAAAATACTGAAAGAAAAAAACTGTCAGCTAAGAACATTCTACTCAGTAAAGCTGTCCTTCACAAATGAGAGATAAAGATGTTCCTGAACAAACAAAAGCTGAGGGAGTTCACTACCCTTAGACCTAACAGGAAGTGCTAAACGGTGGTCTTCAAGCAGAAATAAAAGGATGCTAATTAAGGTTGTAAAAGCCTATGAATGTGTAAAACTCACCAGTAATGGTAACTATATAGCCCAAGTCACATTCTTTAATATTTGTTGTAATGGTGGTATGTAATTTACAGCTCTAGTTTGGAAGTTGAAAAACAGATGTATTAAAAATAGCCATAACTGCAATAATTTGTTATTGGATACACAATACAAAAAAAGAAGTCATAACACCAGTAGCCTAAAATGTGAGAGAGAAAGAAGTAAAAGTATAAAGTTTTTGTATGCTATTGAAGTTGTTACCAGCTTAAAATGGAATGTTATAAATATAAGATATTTTATGTAAGCCTTATGATAACCATAAGGGAAACCCTGTAGTAAACACATGAAAGATTATGATAAAGGAGTCAAAGCATACTGCTATGAAAAAGTCTTCATTCACAAAATAAGACAGCAAGAAAGGAAGCAAGGAGCAAAGGATCTTCAAACCAGAAAACAACAAAATGGCAATATTAAGTCCTTACCTATCATTAATTACCTTAAATGAAAATAGATTAAATTCTCCAATCAAAACATAGAGAATAACTGAATGATAAAAAAAATCCAATAATATGCTGCCTACAAGAGACTCATTTTAGCTTTAGGGACACATGTAGACTGAGACTGAATGGGATGGAAAAAGTCATTTCAATTAAATGGTAACCAAAAGAAAGTAGGGGTAGCTCAGCTTACATCAGGCAAAATAGACTTTAAGCCAAAAATGGTCAAGAAAGAAAAAGAAGGTAATTATGATAAAAGGGTCAATCCATCAAGAAGATCTAACAATTATAAATAATTATGCACCCTAATCAGAGCACCTAATATATAAAGCAAATACTAAGAGAACTAAAAAGGGGAAGTAATTACACAATAATATTTGGGGACTTTATTACCCCCCCAGTAATGGATAGATAATTCAGACAGAATCAATAAGCAAACAGCAGATTTCAATAATGATATAGATCAAATAGACCTAAGAGACAAAACAAAACATTTCATTCCACTAGCAGCAGAACACATTGTTCTCAAGTGCACATGAACTGTCTAGAAGAAATCATATTTTAGGCCGCAAGACAAGTCTTAACAAATAAATTCAAGAAGACAGGAATTATATCAGATACCTTTCTGACCACAATGGCACAAAGCTAGAAATCAATCACAGGTGGAAAGCTGGAAAAACAAATACATGAAAATTAAATAACACAGCTGTGAACAGCCAGTGGGTCAAAAAAGAAATCAAAAGAGAAAATTTTAAAAATATGAAACAAATGGAAAAGGAAACACAACATACCAGAACTTATGGGATGCAGAAAAGGCAGTTCTAAGGTGGAAGTTTATAGTGACAAATGCATACATTAAGAAAAGAGAATGATCTCAAATAACCCCACTTTATACCCAAGGAACTAGAAAGAAAAGAACACACTAACCCAAAGTTAGCTGAAAGAAGGAAATAATAAAGTTCAGAGAATAAATGAATAAAATAGGGAGTAGGAAAACAATAGGAAAGTTTAACAAAACTAAGAGTTGTTTCTTTGAAAAGAAAATAGAGAAACCTTAAGACTAACCAAGAAAAAAACAGTAAGGATCCAAACAAATTACAAGTAAAAAAGGAGATGTTACAACTGTACTACAGAAACACACAGATCATTAGAGACTACTATGAACAATTATATGCCAACAATTTGGACAACCTTAGGAGAAATGAACAAGTTGCTACAAATATACAACCCACCAAGACCAAATCCTGAAGAAATAGGAAATCTGAACAGACCAAGAGAAAGTAAGGAGGACTGAATAAGTAATATCTCCCAACAAAGAAAAGCCCAGGACCAGAGGTTAATGCAAGGAAGTCATTCAGCTCAGTAGCAAAAAAAGCCAATTAATCCAACTAAAAAATGGGCAAAGAGCCCAAATAAATATTTTTCCAAAGAAGATATTCAGATAACCAGTTGGTATGTGAAAAGTTGCTCAGTATCACCCTAATCATTAGGGAAATGCAAATCAAAACCACAATAAGATATCACTTCACACCTGAATGGGTATTATCAAAAAGACAAGAGATAACAAGTGTTAGCAAGAATGTGGAGAAATGGAACCCCTGTACACTATTAGTGGAACTATAAACTGGTACAGCTGCTATGGGAAACAGTATGGAGGTTCCTCAAAATAATAAAGAATAGGAGTACCAAAGATCCAGCAGTTCCATTTCTGAATATCCAAAGGAAATGAAATCACTATCTCATAGAGAAGCTGCACCTCATGTTCATTGCAGCATTACTTACAATAGCCAAGTCATGGAAGCAACCTCAGTGACTATCTGTGGGTGAGTAGATAAAGAAAATGTGGTACAGTTGATGTGGGAGTTAGGGGAACTGATCCCTGTGCAGTTGAAAATCCATATACAACTCTTGACTCACCAAAAACGTAACTACTAATAGCCTACTATTGATCAGAAACCTTACCAATAATATACAATTGATTAATGCATTTTTATGTCACATGTATTATATACTGTGTTCTTGCAGTAAAGTAAGCTAGAGAAAAGAAAGTTATTAAGAAAATTATAGTGAAGAGAAAATACATTTACAGTACTATACAGTATTTATTGAAAATAGCCCACATATAAATGGACCTGTGCAATTCAAACCTGTGTTGTTCAAGGGTCAACTGTATGTATAATGGAATATTAATCAGCCATGAAAAAGAAGGAAGTCCTGCCATTTGCAAGAATGGATCTTGGGGGCATCAAGTCAGAGAAAGAAAAATACACTATGGTCTTACTTACTTGTGGAATCTACAAAAATCAAACTCATAGAAACAGAGCAGGCTGGTGGTCACCACAGGCCACAAGAGGGAGGGGAGTGGGTGAAGGCGGTCATAGTGTACAGACTTTCAGTTATATAAGTTCTGGGAGCGTGATATACAGCAGAGTGACTGTACTTAACAATACTGCATTGTATATACGAATGTTGGTAGGAGAGTAAATCTGAAAAATTCTCACCACACAAAAAAATTGTAATTGTATATGAGGTGATGGGTGTGTTAACTAACCTTACTGTGGTAACCATTTCACAATGTATACATATATCAAATGTATAGCTTAAGTTCTTTATCTCTGTAAAGCTGAGGGGAAAAAAACAAGCATAGGTGGTATATGAGAAAGGCGTCTCATGATAGACTGGACCAGGAGGGTTTTCTCCTAAATTAAGGCTACTTTCTTATGGGGAACATACTACATTATTTCAAAGTTTCCGTGTCTTCGATGTACTGGTAAAACTGAACATTTAAAAAATGTTTGTTAGCTATTTTTATTTATATATTGTCAATCAGTATTATTTATCCATTTATTATTAGGGTCTTTATTGTCACCCTTTACAACTTGAATATTTAAAAAGCTGCGTTATGATCTTTACGAATATTTTAAGAAATATAATTTGTTATTTTTAACATATTTCTTTAGTATGTACATTAATGTATACTTTTAATGTTTTTGTTTTTAATGCTGTTATTTGCAGTTTTCCCCCAAATTACTCTTTTAATCATGTTTGATATATATATATATATATTCCAAATTCAAATTCCAAATAAGCCAAGCCCTATTTTTATTGTGTTGATTTCCTTTTAATATAGTCGTTTTTGTTTTAAAGATCGGATAGTTATCTATATTGTCTTGTAATTTTTTTGAAGCTTGATTTTTCTTTTATTTCCTTTTTCCTTTCCTTTCCTTTCTTTTTCCTTAGTTTTTATGTTAATGCTTTTGAACCATTTGAAATTTATTTGCCCTTTGGAGGGAAATGAATATCTGACTATAACCAGTTGTTCTAACACCATTAATTGAATAATCCTTCCCTTCCTTCCACCATCTATGATTATCGTATTTCCTCATAAAAAGACCGACTTTTTTTTTTGGATTAGTTATTCTTAGGTATCCTATGAATGCTCTTCTCCATTTCCTTCTTGCTGCTTTTGTGAACAGGATTATTTTTCCATTTCTAAATGTATATCTTTAAATGTAACATATAAAGCATAAATTTTAAACTTTAAATTGTCATGCAAAAATAATTTGCCATATTTTCACTGACCCATATTCTTTATAACAGAAGTAAAAACTACAAAAAATTCATATTATTATGTTGGAAGTAGATGGAAGCATGTCTGACAAGGTAAAGGTAGGGATAGTTGCTTTTGGGTGCACTAGATATCTTCTTCTTCACCTCACTCCTCCAAACCCTCAATTCAGAGCCACAGGCTAAATAACTCTGGTAGCTCAGAATTCTGTAGATCATTGTAATCTCTCATTCTCTCACTCTCCAAGAATTTCCCTCAGCTAGTAAATTCACGTCCCTAAGTTCTATAAATTTCTAGATATATAAATTCTATATATAAAATATGAGTAAAATAGATATATCTATATATGTCTACATTTATAGTCTAAAAATAGTTCTTGTTTTTTTCCCTGTTATTTTTGCTGCTTTGTTTACCTCTGAGTCGTTCCTCCTTTAGAGAAATCCTCACTCTGGCCCTCCCTCTCCTGCCCTCCCTCCCTCTGGGCCCCCACTTGTCACATTGCAAGTTGTGATTTTATTTTCCTTTTTTAGCCTAATAAAGTGAGTGTGTTCCTGTGTGTGCTTGTTTGTGCTCCAGTAGAAACTGGCTTAAAATTCTTTTAGGGATGCCCCTATTATCTAAAAGTCAGTATTTTTTTTTTCATTGTAGTGCTACATTATAAATACCTGAAATTGGCATTTCAGTTGAGGTTTTTTTCTTAAGTTAATTGTGACTCTGTAGATTGAGCTGAGCATCTTTTGCAGACAAAATCTAATGCCTTGCTAAGTAGGGATATAGGACTAGAAAATTTCAATTACGTAAATTTTATGTTATAAGAATAGATGGCTTCTTTCTGATTATTGAGAAAAATGGGGTGCTACCTTGCCTAAATATTAAGCTTTGTAAACACGCCAGTTTTTAGATAAAATTAGTGCTTTGTTTAGCAAATTTAACTGCTAATTGTTCACATCTGATTCATAAACACTTCCCTTTCTCCATGGCAAGTTAAAAAATATAATGTTCAGAGGGAATTTTAATAATTATTTGAATCAACATACTCATCAACAGAGTAGTCTGCCCATAACAATATTACTGTAGCCAGAGAAGCTTTTGGGAGTGCAACCAACCATTGAACTACATTTTGGTCAGCAGGAAAAATGTCTCTTTGTAAAGCAGTTTTGAAAATAAGAATGATGGCGTTAACTTGAGCACCACTGTGCCACCACCACCAGACTTTTGACTCACAAGAAAAGCAAAGACAGCTGTCTGAGTTCGCTCCTCTGAACTAGAGCATAGGGCACACACCAAATGGAGAGTCACGTTAACTGATTAAAAATGAAAACAAAAGCTCCTGACACTAAACACAGTAAACAGATCATAAGTAAATTGGATTCTGTTGCTCCATGAGAATTACCTCTCCTTGTGAGAGAAATGATTCATTCTTCCTTGGGACACTTTGTTCTGCCCCCAAATCACGACTGACTTAAGTGAGTCTTCCTCCAAGGGTTTTTTGTTACTTCAAGTCTTTCTGTTTAGGAAACTGCTATGTACTTTTTGATACAATTCTCCCCTCTTTCTATTAAAAGCAGTCTAATTTGTCAACTCAAGGATGTTTTAAGATTAGGAGAGAGAAGGATATCCATTAGAGACTAAATTTACAAACTAACTTACGGGAACAGCAGCCCAAGACAGGCATGAGCTTGAAGATGGGGCAGGGAAGGTAAGAAGGTTAGTCATTTTTTGCACATTTAATATGAGCCAGGAGATGGTTTTAAAATATTTTCTCACCTATTTTTTGATTTATCAAATGCTTCCATAACATTCTCTGTGCCAGACTGTTCTAAGTCCTTTACAAATACTAATTTTAGTAATCCTTGTAAGTCTTGCATAAACATAATAAGCATGTATGCACGATGGCCATCATTATCTTTATTTTAGTCAGCAGGAAACTGAAGCACAGAAAGTTTAAGTAGTTTGCCTAAAGTCACACAGCCAGTGTCTCGGCCAAAAATCAGCCCCAGGCAATCCAGCCGTTCATCACGGTGCTCTGCCACCACTGACGCATTGCAGAAACCCTGTGAGGTCGGCATGTCTTGTCTCCATTTCTCGATGTAGATCCTGAGTGTGGTTAAAAAGCTCAGGATTGGCCTTCAGCTTCCTTTCCTCGCCCAGTCAGCTCTTCTTAGCCTTCCTATTCTCACTGACGCCATCACCGCCCACCTAGACATCCAAATCTGAAACCCAAAGATAATTATGTTTTTCAGTCTTTCCAGCTGAGCATCTGAGCCCTTCTTTTAATCTCCACTACTCTCTTAAATAAGGCCCTCATTATTCTATAATAAACCAAGAGTTGTAATCTCAAACGGTTGCCGAAAGCAGGCAGGTAATGAAGTGAGTGGAGGAAGCTGGCGCGAGGGCGTAGAGGTGGTAGGCTCTGGGAGGATGCTGTGTCGCAAGGGGGCTGCTGCCTCTCCGTTCCAGCGGTCTGTCTCCAGGTGGGAATGTGGGCTCATGTTTGACAGACCTGATTTTTAAAGAGGAACCAGGAATCTGGATTTTTTTATATGAAATCTTCCAATTCTAAATCATAGCGCAAGCCAAAAAAAAAAAAGGGCTGCAGGCCACCAGTTTGTAGCCCCCCTGACTGTAATCGAGCCCCCAACTCATCTACCCTCCTCCATGCTGATCTCCAGCCCTTTGCCACCCTCCCTATACTATCAGTCTATCCAGGATGCAATCAGATAAGATTTTAGGGGTGGTCAGGAGGGTTAAATGCATTAAAATATGTGACATTCTTAGAAGTGTTCTTGGTAGTGGGTAAGCACTAGATAAAGGTTACTTGTGGTCTGTTCTTCACTTAAAAGCCTTGAATGACTCCCAGTTAGGCTCTGGATTATTTTTTAGCATGGCAGAAAAGGTATTTTATTGTTAGTGCTGTCTTTTCCTCTTCATCTTTTACTGTTTCACAAGATGTACTCAGGCCATCCTCTGCACCCCCACGTGCCAGTCTGTTTCGTGCCCGCACACCCCTCCCTCCTCTGCCCTGTCCAGCTGAATTGCGAACTCCTCCTTGCCCAGCCATCCCAAAATTCAGTTCAAGCATCTCCTCCTCTGTTGAATCTTTAACTGCACTTCCCCTGGGAGAGCTGACTTCTCCCTTTGTGTTCCCATAAGAATATGAACTCCCTAAGCACAGGGACTGTATTTCATTAATCTTTGTATTCTTACTACTTTGTGCAGAGCTGGCACACAGTGTATGTCTGCAGTAATATTGGTTGGAAATAATAAAAAAGTTAGTCTGGGACTTAGACTCTCACCTGATTGTGAATTTCTTGCTGTTTGTATTGTACCCTGTAAAGAAAGAAGCTGTGGCTGCTTTATCATTAGGGACCCAGCATCTCCACTGTCCACCCTGAGGACCTGTTGTAGCCCAGGGCATTACGGCTGCAGTTAATGATGAATGTAGGACTTTTACTCCAAGGCAATACAGCGGCATTAAGGATTCTCTTCCCTCTGATAGATAGTATGTGAAAACAAAGGTGAAATCACCAGTTAAATAGTGTGTTTCACCAGTCAGTGAGAGCAGTTCTGTTTTCCTTCTTTAGAAGTTTGATGGTAAATGGTTGGAGACACTACCTCTATTTATAGATGGTCTTAGTGCCAGATTTGTTATCTCCTTTCCCCAGGCTTGATAAATAAAGAATGTTGGACTTAACTATTGGTAGTGTCTCCAATAATGAATAGGGGAGTCTGGAGAAGACATGTGAGCAGGAAATTCAAGGGCACCTAGTGTCGTTTTTATCAGTGCAGGAATTCTAGACTTGCAAATTCTATCCTGTTCTCTTTTACTGGCTGAGAAAGGGCTTTAATAAAAGACAAAGAATAGTGTTAAATTCATTAGAGGAGTAAATGTGCAATATAATAAGTGCCAGTCATCTAGATCATTCTTTGTAATAATTTGGTCACTCCTGTTCTTAGTTTTGTTTAATTTGAAAATTTTAAAGCTTATTTTTGTCTGTTTAGAAGGAAATAATTTTTTCTTAATTTTAAAGCTTATCTCTAAAAGATATTTAATGAAGACTAAGGGTGGGATCTTTGGCTTTTCTGCAATTGTATCTCTCAAGAAGGATTTGTTTCTGAAGACTGACATAACACTAAATGAGTCTGTAGTTTTCAACCCAAAGGAAGTTAGTGTATATGAAACGTGTAATTTAAAATCTGCTAAATTTGAGTTGTTACTAACCATTGTTTACAGGATGCCTACTGTGTGCTCAGGACTTTGCCAGGTGCTGTAATACTTAAGTCACAAAGATGAATTGCTCTGATTTGGTTTTTAAGCAAAATAGGAAGTTTATACATAAACTTACATGTATGTGTAACTAGAATGGAAAGAATCATGATTAAATTATCAGTTTCAGATTAAATAGCAGTAATCATGATTAAATTATATATATATATATATATCTGGAAGTTGTTTTTCATTACTTGATAACCACTTCTGGGTTTTGGAGTTAAATTGATTACATCTTATAATGGGAGAAATCTATCTTTACCCCTTTTTTTACCCAACTTCGTATTTATTTCTGTACTGTTAATGCAAACAATTTCTATTCAGAATTGTTTCGAATTCCCTAACAATTTTTTATGTTTCATAAAAACTTCCCCAAAAGTTTTGCTTGGTAATATTTCTGTGCACCTCTAGCCCCCAGGTTTGCCTCATTCTGGGAGAGCCCTGGCAACAGCAGAGTTTAGTCTTGTCCGCCTCCAGCTACTTTAAAGTGGGCAGAGGGACTCTGGGCAAGGTATCAATCAGTCTTTATTTATTCATTTATTTTAAAGATTCCGCCTGGTCCTGATGCCATTAAACAGTCAAACTGAATAGCGGTGCTACTGGTTTTGATGCCAGGCTCAGCAGGCAGCCCTTCTGATCCTAACTAAGGCTTTATGTCTGACTTGCCTGCAAGGATGGGGGAGGCACTTGCTGGAAGATGCAAGTTTCTGTTTCTTGTTGCTCAATTTATTGTGTCAGTCAGTAAATTGCTATGATGTCTTGTATATCAGTGTTTTGTGAACTTTGTTAGGATAAAGTAGCTTCCAGAATTTGATGGCCCCGGGACACCGGCACTGAAGGCCAGACCTTGCACGCTGGCAGGCGGAGCAGGGCAGCCTGTTCTAGCAGGCCCTTGGCAGCCAGCCAGCTGCCTTCCCAGGCTGCACTCTGTGCTCATCACCCATCTTTCTGACTTCTACAGGCATTACTTATGTGTTACTTTCTCTGTGCTTTTTTCAAGAGGAATTATAAAATACTTTGTTTTTCACCATTTACTTTTTGAAAGGAAAATACAGGCCTTGGACAACTATACATGGGTCTTGACCTTTTTTCCTCCTAGGAATGGGCAGACCGATTTGAAATTCTCTCTCAGCTGCAGATCTTCTGGACAAATCACAAAGCACTCTAAAATCTATTTTAAGGTATTGCTCTTTGTTGGAACGTCTGAGTTCTCTTCTTTTTTTCCCTAAATGTTTGTTGAAAAGAAGTAACAGGTACTTTTTTCTAGTGTTGGAAGAGAATTATCTACAAACTTCAATTTTATATGCCTAACAGGAGCTCCCTGGAGTGCTACTGCAAGTTGCATACCTACCCCCCTTTTGGGGGTTTAGGATGCGTATATAGCATGACAAGATGCTGGGAAGTGTTGCAATAAGAAGCTTGTTTAACTTAGTATAATCTAGATTTCCTAAATCTATCTGAATTCCTCAGCTTCGGGTCCATCCCCTCCAGGCCTCCCACCCTGCCGTCTGCCCTATCTCCAAATGCCAGTCAACAAACATGATTTGGGATGTCTGCTGCATGCCATATTCTTGTTCCACTTTCCTTCTTTGACTTTGACGCACCTGATTCTGAAACACAGAACACGAAGCCAGTGATTCTGAGATTTCCCAAAATGCTTTGGCAGCCTTGCCTTAAATAGCATCCCAAGAGATCAGCTTAGTGCTTAAGGATCATTTGGCATGATAATTCTTGTTTCATTTATTTTTAATATTTATTTTTAAAAAAATAATCATTAAAGCATTTAGTACATTTAAAAAATTAAGCTATGTGCCTAAAATAGTGTCTTACATTTGTCTAAGCCACGGTGGCCTCACTGTGTATTATCTCACACGGCCTTAGATTACACCTGTGAACTAGGCAGAGCAATAATCCCTGTCTGGGAGCAGAGTGACTTCGGCATATTCTGGTGATTTGAATAAGACCATACGGTCACTAGCAGAGCCTGGATTTTATCTCTAAATTTCTGACTCCGAGGTTCAGTAATTTCTTATTCCATAGCTGTTTATTAGCGAACCTTTAGAGTACTTTATTTTTTGCCAATCTTTCAACTCTTACTAAATGGTCAGTACGAAGCCACCATTTGATAGGGTGACTCAATCATTAATTCCTACTGTGCATCAGATACAGTGTAATTGTTGTGCACACTCATAAATGAATCAGGGCAAGTGCTTGCCCTGTGGCGTTCCTAGTTTAGTGGGAAAGACAAATGGAATGATAGGCACCAGTACCGGAGACATGAGGGTACACGTGCTGGCAAAGACACATGCAAGCATGCCAACTGTTAGGTCTCTTCTGGAAGGGAGTGTTAGAGAAGCCACCGCAGTGAGTTTAGCCAAACTGGACCTTGAAGGATCAGTAGGATTCTTGCAAAGAGAGGGCAGGACCTGACTGATTTGGGGAGAGGTCATGCGAGGGCTTGAGGCATGACAGAGCTAACCACGTAGGTTGGGAGAAGAGTGAGCGCTGAGGAAGGGATGCCGCTTGGGCTGGAAAGGCAGGTTGGAGGCAACACTTGGACTAGGAGGCCTGATTCACAGCTCACTGCATGGGTGGCTCTTCTGAGCCTCAGTTCCTTCTAGGGATGCTGTGAGGATGAAATTAGTCATGCATAGGAAGTGCCACTGTCAGATCCTCAGGCGAGAAAAGGGAAAAGTCAGTGAATAAAACATCACCAAATTCCTGATATATACCAGCACTCAGTGTGTGTAAGTTGTCTGTATCATGCGAAGCTAATTTGACTTGCTGTTAGTAGTGAAGGCACATGGATGATTTTAACAAGTGGTGTGATCAGCTTCTCGTTATAAAAAAATTTAGAGTAGTCAGCAAAGGAACAAGTTATGATGCTGAAAGAACAGATTCCATTTTAGACATTGAGTTAGAGGCTCATTGAGTACATTGATGTATAAACCCACTAAGATAACAGTCGATCTGGGAATTTGCCAGTTAAATGTTTACCTTCAACCTGTACTTCACTTGCTTGACACTGAAGAACAAGAAAGGTTTTTTTTTTTTGTTCATTCCATTAGCCCTGGAGTCCAGTCCAGCTCAGGTCCATGTACAAGGGTCTGTATCTTCCTGGAATTAAGGAAAGGAGGGTGTTGGGGAGTAAGTGTCAGGTTTGGGAAATACTTTCTAGCTAAGAATGCCGCGCTGGCTGCTCCCTCTTGGCAGTCTGGATCTTCCCCAGGGTGGTCTGTTATGAGCTCCAGCCAGATCAGCGAAAACCTCTTCAGGGTATAGAATCCCGCTGGGTTTTTGGCCCCGATGTAGGCTGGCAGGCAAGTCTCATAGGGTCCGTGCCCACCTGTGACCGCCACCAGAGTCTGTTCCCCTGTGAAGCAGCCATTTTGGTACCTTCCTTATCTTGTCTAATTGTCCCAATTATCTTCTGCAGACCTAGTACTTTGGCTAGCCCAGTGGTTTCTAAAAGCTGGCACTTGAATGGCTTTAAGTAGATGTACGCTGTCATGTTAAGGCCACAAAATTTTCCTTTAATCACCTGGCTTGGTTCATACATTGTGTCTCCTGCCTGCTTCCTACAGGCATTGAATTGTCATTTGCAAATGAAATGGACCTCACAGTCTGCAGAAGTATACTAGACTTTGTTATTGTACTCTCTGAAATGACATAGAATTCAGGATGAAACGGGGCAGCCAGGGACTCCATCTAAAGGGCCTTGTTTCTAAAAGCAGTTTTCTACAGCATACCCATAAGAATTGCTTTAGAAGATGCTTGCGTGAGTACCTGATGCAGCACGTCACGTTTCATAGAATTCACATGGCGGAAGCTACTTACAATTTAACTAAAACTACATTATCTCTTAGGAGACTTAAATTAACTGTGGACACAAGTATTCACAGAATCTTATGGATTTTATTTAGTAATCAGTAAAACAACAAAATAGAACCTTCCTTGTTTTGAATGCTTACTGAATACAACCTTTTGTATATAAATATGTTCGTATAGTGGACAGCCATTGGTGCTTCTTTACTGTTTTCACCGTGTGTTGCCACACAGAGTTCATTTCTATTGCTTTAGGAATAGTACAACTTTCTCTTAATTTACTAGCATTGTACTGTTTATAACATGAAAGACTTATAATGTGCTAGGGTAGAATTTTGCCTGGTAGAGATGAAATAATTTCCAGTGTTTGTTACAGGGATAGAAAGTTTATTTCTCCTGAGTAATTTGTGTTTATATGTTGTTTCAGTTTCTGTTACTATGGCAATGACGGCAGGGACTGCAGCCACCTTTCCTATGAGCAACCATACCCGGGAAAGAGTCACTGTGGCCAAGCTCACATTGGAGAATTTTTACAGCAACCTAATTTTACAGCATGAAGAGAGAGAAACCAGGTATAATAAACACTAGTCAAAGTTAAATAAGCAGTAATGATGCAAGTGGAGTGCAAACACATTGTCCATTAATAATTTAAATATCATGGGTCCGTGTATGCTGTTTTTAAGTTTCTGGTACCGCCAGTGTACCCAATTAATTTTTGTAGAATAGTTTCTTGTCCCGTGCACCCACATGCTTGTATCACATGTCAGTTGATGTTTTAAACAAAACTTTTCCAACTATGAAATTACGAAATATCTCTATACTTTCCATTAGATGGATGCTTTATGAATAAATTGACTGTAATCCCTCATTTCTAGTGTGTGTGTACAAGTGGGAATGGAAGAATAAAAACATGAATGACATGTTATTTTGCCTTCAGGAAACTTACAGTAAGGGAGACAATGCACGTAAATATTATATGAAAGAGTGAGAAGTATACTAAGGGCAAAGAAGGGAGAAGATGAAGGCAGTTGGAAGGGCTTCATAAATGGGAGTGGTGTTGAAACAGAGCTCCAGAGGAAGAGAACTACTTCTGCATGCCTAAAAGGGAGAAGAAAGCGGTAAGAGGTTAGGGGAGGAAATGTGTTAGAGACAGAAGAATTCACCTGTGTGAGGTCAGGCAATGTCCACTTTAGCTCAGGCTGGATTTCAGCATTTCCTGGGGGCCTCGGGTGTTCTGTTAACATAGCCATTCTCATGGGAGCAGACAGCCTTGAAGGTTTCTGAGCAGAAGAATAAAGGGATTGCAGGAGTTTCTCTAGAAGACTACTTCATTTGTGATGTATAGAATGGACTGTGGGGGGGCGGGGGCTGGAGACAGGAAAGGCTAGTGATGGAGTCCAGCAAATGGAAAGGAGGCTTGAATTAGGCTTGAATTACTGTGACAACACCAGTAAAGAAGACCTAATGGGTCAGAAAGATTGGCAAAATGTGGTAATTGGCCAAATGTACAGTGTGAGAGAATTAAGTTAATGCTGGCCCTGAAATTTCATGCCTGGGCAAACAGAGTGGTGCAACTTAGTGAAATAGGACTTTGAGAAGAAGAATCAGGTTTGAACTTAATTTTGGACAGGTCTAACTGCAGATTTGGACACAGCTGAAGAGAGATTGGAACTAGAAAATAGAACTTAATTATTCAGATGTCAACCTAGAGAAACAGAGTAAGAAAAATTAAGGAGAGTTAAAAAAAACATGAGAAGAGCTAACATATCTATAATCAAAGTTCCTAAAGGAAGACAGGGAAGAGAATGGAGCAGAGGCAAGTTAAACTAAGTTTGCCATCAGCAGAAATTCTAGAAGATTCAATTTGAGCACACAGAAAGTGATCACAAATAGGTCTTAAGTGGAAGTGTGTGGGTAAATCTCAACTAAAATTGACTGTGTAAAAGCAACAGCAATTTTATGCATTTTAAAAAACAGAATTAAAATGTTTTCCAACAGTAGACTATCAGTCAGGAGGGAAGTAAGTGGAATTAAAGTGTTCTTAGAGATCTTTGTATCTTTAAGGGTAGCGATACAACATAGACAGGGTGTGCAAAGACTGATTAATTCCAGACTTTGACAAATTAAGTTTACATGTTGTAATTTCTAAGGTAGCCATTAAAAGAATAAAAATGGAATCTGTAGCTTCCAAACTACTAGAAGGAAAAAAATGGAATGAGGGGAAAAATCTGTTCAAAGGAAGGCAAGGGGAAAAGAAAAACTGAAATACCAAAAAGTAGGTACAATAGAAACCACATAGTAAGTTAGAAATAAATCCAAACATATAAGTAATTACACTAATTTTAAACTTAATGAAAGTCATATGTATATATAAATTTAATGAAATATTCATATATATATGAGAAATACGTATATTTTTTTTAGTTATTCATTGGAATTTTAAAGGTTCATTGTCTTTTTTTTGCTGAAACCTTAAGGTAATTCAGTTTTGTCCTCTATTTCCAAACAAAGGAAAATAAGAATAAAAGTATCTGCTGTTACTTAAAAAAAAAAGCCATCTCAGCTTGGCAGTGCCATGGAAGTTATATTAAACCAGCTCATGTTTTCTAAAAGCCTATAGTTCAAGAAAACATGTGATGAATTTTTAAGGCGTCAGTAGTTGGATAAATACATAAGCCAAAGAAAGTACCAATCAGAACAAAATGTCAGAGCATTTTGGGAGGAGAGCTGTTTTTTAAAATAGGTATAAGAGAAATCTTAGGCCTTCCCATTTAGATACAGCAGAAATGGATGGAAGTTCCTGCCTCTCTCCCCAGGATGAAGAATGAGCTCAGGAAGTGTCAGTCTTGGCAAGGACGAGGAAAGGGGGCACTGGAGATCTGACAAGAATAAAAGGGCTAGTACTCCATCCCAGATTAATGGTCTTCTTACACTTTGGATTCTTCCTCTGAAGGAGAAAATTCAGACTCATTCAAGAAGCAGCTCTGCAGTGGCCCAAAGTGCAGAACTGATATTAGAAGCTCATTACACACCAAAGGCTGGGCTTAGGGGTAAAAGGGGTGAAGAAAAGATCAGCAGTGTGACGTGCACCAAGGCGCCTATTACAAGTGCAGAGGAAGTGGGGACAGAATGTCTTAGGTCTCATCTTCTCCATTGGGGTGCTGATTTATGAATAGTCTGGGTGCTTTGCTATCAGTTTTCGATAAGAAATGAAGAGAAGTTATCCTAATAATGGTTTAGGAAAGAGCTTACCTTTGGACATACTATATGATGGTTTCAATCAACCTTTAGACCCATGTGAGGTAAATCCTGGGAAGTTAGTCTTATTCTAACATACTCCAAAACTAATTAGGAAGATATGTCTCAGGTTTATCTTTAGGAAAAACCAATACAGTAGCATACAGCACTTAATACTCACTTGGAAATCCGCATCAACCATCTCTAGTTACTAGTTATTTCCTCTGTCCTGGCCCTCCCATCCTCCTCCCCACTCCTGCAATGCTTATTAGTGTAACTAACTTCAAGGGTGCTGTTTAAAGTAATAAATTTAATGAACTTGGCTATCCCTACCTAGAAAAGCAAACATCCTGGTAGTTCATGGGGTATTTTTTATATAAGTATATAATTTTCTAATTTTCAAAGAATTATGATAGGATACAATACACTCAGTTGCATTGAACATCTTTCCTTGATTGGTTTGGAAATCAATCTTAGACTTTAACTGAAGGACTTAGACCAGCTCATGCTATATTTAAATGTTGGAATCAGGATTCAAACAGGGACATCCACCTTAAAAATTATACTTTTAGTCCCTATAAGTTAGCTTTATATACTTATAATATACACATTGATAAATGTTTATGATTTTGATGATCTGAATATTAGATAACAGAGTTTTCTTATTAGAACATTAGTTACTTTGGCTAACAATTCACTGGGTGGCTTTAGAAGCAAATTTTTAATTTGGCCAGTATGAGAAAGCTAAATCTGGGTTCGGTTTATATTTTGAGGAAGAGTTTTATTCTTAGTGATTATTTTGAATCAACTTGAAAGATTTTTTTTAGCACAGCAAACTGAAGTGATAAACGTGAATAGATGTGCAATTCTTAAATGGGAATAGTTAGGAATGTATTTAAAGTTTAAAATATTTTCTTTGAAAAGGCAGAAGAAATTGGAAGTGGCCATGGAAGAAGAAGGATTAGCAGATGAAGAGGTAATGTGAGTGTGTGATTAGTTAACAGTACTGTGTTATGTACTTGAAAGTTGCTAAGAGTGGACCTTACATGTTCTCACTACAAAAAAATAGTAGTAATGTGAGGCAATTGATATGTTAACCTTACTGTAATCATTTCACAATATATGTACCTCAGACCATCACTTGTATGCCTTAAATTGATACAGTGTTATATGTCAATTATATTTCAACAAAGCTAGCGGAAAAAAGGGATTACTATACAAAGGCAACCCCAGTGACTTTTGCATTTATTCGTATCAGATGACTTTATAACTTAGATAATGTTCATCTCATTGTTGAATACAGGTTCCTTACTTGTTGCTATGATGAATATCTTTAAAAAGAGGCAGGCTTTTTTTTTTTAGTGAATAGTATCTGCAGGATTGTGGGTGTGTGGAACAAGATAAGAGGGCTCCAAAAAGAAACAGTCAAATGCCAAACCTTCTCACATGTTTTTCCAAAATATTTCTTAAAACTACCCAGCTCTCTAGTGCAGTGCCACCAGCCTGTTTAAACTATTGTATATTTCACCTGAAGAATAACTGCCCACAGCTGGTCTTTCTTCCTCCAGTCTGGGCCCCCCTCCTTCCCCCAATTTTTCTGCATATGCCAATCAGAGTTAGGTCTAAAAACAGGTTTGATCACGTCGCTCTTTTGAGCACTCTCTGGATAAGGGCAAACTCTTTAACGTTGGTGTACAAGACCCTTTACAATTTGGCCTCTGCTTCTTTTTCTCTAGCCTTGTCTCTTCTCACCCCACCCCTTGCTGACCAACAATATTGAATTACTCTCCTTTCCATTCTCTTGCCTCTGGACCTTTTCACAAGCTGTTGCTGTGCTTGGAACTTCCCTAATTCCTGCCCAGAGGAAGCTTTACGTTTCACCGAAGGCATCGCTTCCACTGGGAAATCTTTCCCAATCACTTGAGGTTCTCCACCTATATTGTACATTAGCATCATTCCTGTCCCTGTGTAACTTTAAAATATCATCTTCCCAGAGTAGAAACTCCATAATGTCTTAATCAGCATTACATCTCCAAAGCTGGCAGAGGGCTAGAATAAATACTCTGCGAATAAATGAACAATGGATCTTTTCCTCAAGGAGTTTATAGTTTAGAAGGAGAGATTACATGTGTGTGTGTAAAAATGTGTATACATGATAGAATGCGGTTCTAAACTTTGAAATAGAGTTTTTTCCCACAATTAAGGGGATCAGAAAAGATATCATAGAAAAGGTAACAAATATTGATTTGAATCTTTAAAGAATAGGTAAAATTTACATTACAGTTAAGAGGTATGTATATAATAATATATACACACAATAGTGAACTATAAAGGGTTCAGTGAAGGAAATAGCAAAGTGAATTGACAGCACATAATGTAAAGCTAGGCTTGAACAGTTTACTTAGGCAACAGGGAGACACAACCTAGAAAATTAGCTTAATAGTTTTCAATGATCAGGAAAGAATTTCTGTATTTAAAAAGTAGTCTTCCAAAAATATTGAAATTGTATCAGCCAGCTTTTCAGACCACAAAGGTATGAAACTAGAAATAAATTACACAAAGAAAATGAAAAAGCCCACAAACACATGGAGGCATAATAACATGCTCCTAAACAATCAGTGGATCAATGACCAAATAAAAACAGAGATCAAGCAATATGTGGAGACAAATGACAATAATAGTTCTACACCACAAAATCTGTGGGATGCAGCGAAGGCCGAGCTAAGAGGGAAGTATATTGCAATACAGCCCTACCTCAGGAAAGAACAATCCCATATGAACAGTTTAAACTCATAATTAACGAAACTAGAAAAAGAAGAACAAATGAGGCCCAAAGTCAGTAGAAGGAGGGACATAATAAAGATTACAGCAGAAATAAATAAAATCGAGAAGAATAAAACAAAAGAAAGAATCAATGAAAGCAGGAGCTGGTTCTTTGAGAAAATAAACAAAATAGATAAACCCCTAGCCAGACTGATCAAGAAAAAAAGAGAGTCTACACACATAAACAGAATCAGAAATGAGAAAGGAAAAATCACTATGGATACCACAGAAATACAAAGAATTATGAGAGAATACTATGAAAAATTATATGCTAACAAACTGGATAACCTAGAAGAAATGGACAACTTTCTACAAAAATACAAGATTCCAAGGCTGACCCAGGAAGAAACAGAAAATCTGAATTACCAGCAAGAAAATTGAATTGGTAATCAAAAAAGTACCAAAGAACAAAACCCTTGGACCAGATGGTTTCACTGCTGAATTTTATCAAACATTTAGTGAAGACCTAATACCCATCCTCCTTAAAGTTTTCCAAAAAGTAGAAGAGGAGGAAATACTTCCAAACTCATTCTTTGAGGCCAGCATCACTCTAATACCAAAACCAGACAAGTACACCACAAAAAAAGAACATAGGTGCAAAAATACTCAACAAAATATTAGCAAACCGAATTCAAAAATACATCAAAAGGTCATCCATCATGATCAAGTAGGATTTATTCCAGGGATGTAAGGATGGGACAGGATTTGAAAATTCGTCACCATCATCCACCACATCAACAAAAAGAAGAACAAAAACCACATGATCATCTCCATAGATGCTGAAAAGCATTTGACAAAATTCAACATCCTTCATGATAAAAACCCCAACAAAATGGGTATAGAGGGCAAGTACCTCAATAATAAAGGCCATGTATGACAAACCCACATCCAACATCATACTTAACAGTGAGAAGCCAAAACCTTTTCCTTTAAGATGGGGAACAAGACAAGGACGCCCACTCTCCCCACTTTTATTCAAAACAGTTCTGGAGGTCCTAGCCACGGCAGTCAGGCAACACAAAGAAATAAAAGGCATCCAGATCGGCAAGGAAGAAGTTAAACTGTCCCTGTTTGCAGATGACATGATATTGTACATAAAAAACCCTACAGGGAATATTATTTACTCTAATGGAAAACCAAAATAGGCAAATTTAAACTGTAAAGGAGAGCCACAAAATGCTAAGCCTGTTCAGATTTTCTTGTTGCCTTTGGGGACGGCAGAATGGTTAGCACTGGAGTGTCTCTGTTTTCAGGGTGACTTCATCTACATAAGTCGTGAGCAGACATATCCCCATTTTTCTTAAATGGGTTTTCTTGCTTCAGCTACCTCTGGACTATAACACGGGCTTTTAAGACTAATGTCACAGGTTTTTTAAAAGTAATGTAATGGTGTTACAGGTGATTTCCCATTCTCTAAGATTGTATATTCCATATGCTTGCAATTCTCCTTTTTGCCACCAGCCATCCCCAAACCACATAAACATTGTTCTCTTGCTGCATTACACAATCGATCAGATATTAATGAACATAATTTTCTTTAGTTGCCTCTCTTCCATCTTTTGATTTTGAACATCATTTATGGAACTGTAATGATGTCATGTTTTCCTTTCAGATGAGACAGGTTTCTGAAACCACACCCAACTGTACTCTGTTAATAATCATAATCCATAAATTCAGAAATCCAGAATGCCTTTCAAAATTCTTTCATCTATTCATTTACGTAATTTTCAAAAGGGCTTTACTGCTTCGAAAGACAGCACTATAGTGCCACCATGTGGCTTTTTTTATTATTGGCTTAAAATTGAAGTGCTATTTTTTGAGTTGTTTTACTAGTAATTCAGTTTTTTTTTAATTATTATTGAAAAGGAGTTTTTGAACAACAAAAAAACTAGTCTGCACTGTTTCCACCATTGGTGTGCCAGAGTGGATAACTTCATTTAACTGTTTTAAGATGTTTAGGTTGAAGACTTACTTTCGTAATTGGATCCCCTTATGTTAACTTTGTTGGAAGAATCACAATTCCATTGCATTGATGATACATATTCACACGTTTTTAGTTCACAGTTCACCTCTCCCTTTTGAAAACAGGCATCACCCCTGGAGGAGGAGACTGCTCGGTGGTTATACCTGGAGGTGCATTTAGGAGCAGTGTTTTTGAGCTGTTAAGGTCATTTGACTTGTCTCTTCTCAGAACTGAACCACTGAAAGTTTGATAGGATTCCATTGAAGATGAACAGGGATTTAATTTTTTCACTTATTTTATTTCCCACTCTCTGTTACCTCTACTAGGAGCTATGTCAAATAACAGGAATTTTGTTTGGTGAGGGGAAAAATGAGGTTTAGAACAATGAAATCAACGCCCATTCCAAATGTAACCTTCAGGTATTTCACAGTGTTTGTTATCAATCATAGTTATTTTTGTGATCTTTGGAGAAAAAATTATGAAATTATAGTGACTTGAATATTTTAATGAATTCATATAATTATTTTTGTTGCAGTTTCATATTTTCAGAAAGTTCTGTTCCAAGTCTAAAGCAGTTCATTAAAATTTGACCAAGAAGAAATCCTACCATAACTATATCTCTATGGAAACACCAACGTTGTGTTATTTTGATGTCATAAGTCTCAGTGGCTGTAACAGAGCAGTCTTGGAAATTAGGGAATTAAAGCAAAGTAGATTTCTTGACAGTAAAAATCAGTATCAGAATACTGTTAGCATTCCTAAGGTTAAATTTTCATTTTTGAACTAAGCATATAGATGAAAGAATATGATGAAGTAGTTAAAATGAAATATTTAATGCAGTCCACCTCAAGAATAAAGATTTATTGATTGTTAAAAATTAAAAAATGTTTTCTTTGGATTGTTTTGATCTTTACATGTTTAATAAATACTCAGCTTTGGCAAGTAAGCTGTAGTTACACAACTTCCTGGAAATATGAAATTGCAACAAATATTACACAGTAATTACACTAGTAATATTTAAGATACTTTACCCCCCTTTTTTTTCATTGTTTCTTTTTATTAAGGTATTGATATACATTCTTGTGAAGGTTTCACATGAAAAAACAATAAGGTTACTACACTTACCCATATTATCAAGTCCCCACCCATACCCCAATGCAGTCACTGTCCATCAGTGTAGTAAGATGCCACAGATTCACTGTTTGCCTTCTCTGTGCTACACTGTTTTCCCTGTGATCCCCCACACCATGTGTACTAAACATAATACCCCTCAATCCCCTTCTCCCATCCTCCCCACCCACCCTTCCACACCTCTCCCCTTTGGTAACCACTAGTTCCTTCTTGGAGTTTCTGAGTCTGCTGCTATTTTGTTCCTTCAGTTTTGCTTCATTGTTATACTCCACAAATGAGAGAAATCGTTTGGCACTTGTCTTTCTCTGCCTGGCTTATTTCACTGAGTATAATATCCTCCAGCTCCATCCATGTTGTTGCAAATGGCAGGATTTGTTTCTTTCTTATGGCTGAATAGTATTCCATTGTGTATATGTACCACCTCTTCTTTAGAAATTCATCTACTGACGGACACTTAGGTTGCTTCCACATCCTGGCTATTGTAAAAACTTCTGCAATAAACATAGGGGTGCATATGTCTTTTTGAGTCTGAGAAGTTGTATTCTTTTGGTAAATTCCAAGGAGTGGGATTCCCAGGTCAAATGGTATTTCTATTTTTAGTTTTTTGCTTTCCACAATGGTTGAACTAGCTTAACATTCCTAGCAGCAGTGTAGGAGAGTTCCCCTTTCTCCGCATCCTTGCCAGCATTTGTTGTTCTTAGTATTTTGGATGCTGGCCATCCTTACTGGTGAGAGGTGATATCTCATTGTGGTTTTAATTTGCATTTCTCTGATGATTAGTGATGAGGAGCATCTTTTCATGTGTCTGTTGGCCATCTGAATTTCTTCTTTGGAGAACTGTCTCTTCATATTCCATTTTTTAATTGGGTTATTTGCTTTTTGGGTGTTGAGGCATGCAAGTTCTTTATATATTTTGGATGTTAACCCCTTGTCAGATATGTCATTTACAAATATATTCTCCCATACCGTAGGATGCCTTTTTGTTCTGTTGATGGTGTCCTTTGCTGTACAGAAACTTTTTAGTTTGATGTAGTCCCATGAGTTCATTTTTGCTTTTGTTTCCCTTGCTCGGGGAGATGCGTTCAGGAAGAAGTTGCTCATGCTTATATTCAGGAGATTTTTGCCTATGTTGTCTTCTAAGAGTTTTATGGTTTCATGACTTACATTCAAGTTCTTGATCCATTTTGAGTTTACTTTTGTGTATGGGGTTAAACAGTAATCCAGTTTCATTCTCTTGCATGTAGCTGTCCAGTTTTGCCAACACCAGCTGTTGAAGAGGCTGCCAACACTGTATGTCCATGGCTCCTTTATTATATATTAATTGACCATATATGGTTGGGTTTATATCAGGGCTTTCTAGTCTGTTCCATTGGTCTATGGGTCTGTTCTTGTGCCAGTACCAAATTATCTTGAGTACTGTAGCTTTGTAGTAGAGCTTGAAGTTGGGGAGCATAATCCCCCCAGCTTTATTCTTCTCAGGATTGCTTTGGCTATTTGGGGTCTTTTGTGGTTCCATATGAATTTTAGAATGATTTTCTCTAGTTTGTTGAAAAATGCTGTTGGTATTTTATTTTATTTTATTTTTTGCTGTTGGTATTTTGATAGGAATTGCACTCAATCTGTATATTGCTTTGGGCAGGATGGCTATTTTGACAATATTAGTTCTTCCTATCCATGAGCATGGGATGTGTTTCCATTTATTGATATCTTCTTTAATTTCTCTCATGAGTGTCTTGTAGTTTTCAGAGTATAGGTCTTTCACTTCCTTAGTTAGGTTTATTCCTAGGTATTTTATTCTTTTTGATGCAACTGTGAATGGAATTGTTTTCCTGATTTCTCTCTCTGCTAGTTCATTGTTAGTATGTAGGAATGCCACAGATTTCTGTGTATTAATTTTGTATCCCGCAACTTTGCTGAATTCAGATATTAGGTCAAGTAGTTTTGGAGTGTATTCTTTAGGGTTTTTTATGTACAATATCATGTCATCTGCAAGCAGGGAGAGTTTAACTTCTTCCTTGCCAATCTGGATGCCTTTTATTTCTTTGTGTTGTCTGATTGCCGTGGCTAGGACCTCCAGTATTACGTTGAATAAAAGTGGGGAGAGTGGGCATCCTTGTCTTGTTCCTGATCTTAAAGGAAAAGCTTTCACCTTCTCGCTGTTAAATATAATGTTGGCTGTGGGTCTGTCATATATGGCCTTTATTATGTTGAGGTACTTGCCCTCTATACCCATTTTGTTGAGAGTTTTAATCATGAATTGATGCTGAATTTTGTCAAATGCTTTTTCAGCATCTATGGAGATGATCATGTGGTTTCTGTTCTTCTTTTTGTTGATGTGGTAGATGATGTTGATGGATTTTCAAATGTACCATCCTTGCATCCCTGGAATAAATCCTACTTGATCATGATGGGTGATCCTTTTTATGTATTTTTGAATTCCGTTTGTTAATATTTTGTTGAGTATTTTTGCATCTATGTTCATCAAGGATATTGGTCTGTAGTTTCCTTTTTTGTGGTGTCTTTGCCTGGTTTTGGTATTAGAGTAATGCTGGCCTCATAGAATGAGTTTGGAAGTATTCCCTCTTCTTCTCTTTGGAAAACTTTAAGGAGGATGGGTATTAGGTCTTCACTAAATGTTTTATGAAATTCAACGGTGAAGCCATCTGTCCAGGAGTTCTGTTCTTAGGTAGGTTTTTGATTACCAGTTCAATTCTGTTGCTGGTAATTGGTCTGTTTAGATTTTCTGTTTCTTTCTGCATCAGCCTTGGAAGGTTGTATTTTTCTAGAAAGTTGTCCATTTCTTCTAGGTTATCCAGTTTGTTAGCATATAATTTTTCATGGTATATTCTAATAGTTCTTTGTATTTCTGTGCTGTCCGTAGTGATTTTTCCTTTCTTATTTCTGATTCTGTTTATGTGAGTAGACTCTCTTTTTTTCTTAATAAGTCTGGCTAGGGGTTTATCTATTTTGTTTATTTTCTCAAAGAACCAGTTCTTGCTTTCATTGATCCTTTCTATTGTTACATTCTTTCTCGATTTTATTTATTTCTGCTCTAATCTTTATTATGTCCCTCCTTCTACTGACTTTGGGTCTCATTTGTTCTTCTTTTTCTAGTTTTGTAAATTATGAGTTTAGACTGCTCATATGGGATTGTTCTTCTTTCCTGAGGTAGGCCTGTATTGCAATATACTTTCCTCTTAGCACGGCCTTCGCAATGTCCCACAGATTTTGCAGTGTTGAATTATTGTTGTCATTTGTCTCCATATATTGCTTGATCTCTGTTTTTATTTGGTCACTGATCCATTGGTTATTTAGGAGCATGTTGTGAAGCCTTCATCTGTTTGTGGGATTTTTCATTTTCTTTGCATAATTCATTTCTAGTTTCATACCTTTGTGGTCTGAGAAGCTGGTTGGTAAAATTTCAATCTTTTTGAATTTTCCAAGGCTCTTTTTGTGGCCTAGTATATGATCTATTTTTGAAAATGTTCCATGTGCACTGGAGAAGAATGTGTATTCTGCTGCTTTTGGGTGTAGAGTTCTGTAGATGTCTGTTAGGTCCATCTGTTCTAATGTGTTGTTCAGTGCCTCTGTCTCCTCATTTTCCGTCTGGTTGATCTGTCGTTCAGAGTGAGTGGTGTGTTGAAGTCTCCTAGAATTGAATGCATCGCATTCTATTTCCCCCTTTAATTCTGTTAGTGTTTGTTTCCCATATGTAGGTGCTCCTGTGTTGGGCACACAGATATTTATAATGGTTATATCTTCTTGTTGGATTGAACCTTTTATCATTATGTAATGTCCTTCTTTGTCTCTTGTCACTTTTCTTTGTTTTGAAGTCTATTTTGTCTGATATAAGTACTGCAACTCCTGCTTTTTTCTCCCTATTAGTTGCATGAAATGTCTTTTTCCATCCCTTCACTTTTAGTCTGTGTATGTGTTTGGGTTTAAAGTGAGTCTCTTGAGGGCAGCATATAGATGGGTCTTGTTTTTTTATCCGTTCAGTGACTCTATGTCTTTTGAGTGGTGCATTCAGTCCATTTACATTTAGGGTGATTATCGATAGGTATGTACTCATTGGCATTGCAGGCTTTAGATTCATGGTTACCAAAGGTTCAAGGTTAACTTCTTTACTATCTAAGAGTCTAACTTAACTCACTTAATATGCTATTACAAACACAATCTAAAGGTTCTTTTTTTTTCTCCTCCTTTTTCTTCCTCCTCCATTCTTTAATTATTAGGTATCATATTCTGTACTGTTTGTCTATCCCTTGATTGACTTTGGGGATAATTTAAATTTGCATTTGCTTATTAATTAGCTGTTCTACTTTCTTTACTGTGGTTTATTACCTCTGGTGACAGCTATTAAACCTTAGGAACACTTCCATCTATAGCAGTCCCTCCAAAATACACTGTAGAGATGGTTTGTGGGAGGTAAATTCTCTCAGGTTTTGCTTATCTGGGAATTGTTTCATCCCTCCTTCAAATTTAAATGGTAATCTTGCCAGATAAAGTTATCTTGGTTCAAGGCCCTTCTGCTTCATTGCATTAATTACATCATGCCACTCCCTTCTGGCCTGTAAGGTTCCTGTTGAGAAGTCTGATGATAGCCTGATGGGCTTTCCTTTGTATGTGATCTTATTTCTCTCTCTGGCTGCTTTTAATAGTCTGTCCTTATCCTTGATCTTTGCCATTTTAATTACTATATGTCTTGCTGTTGTCTTCCTTGGTCCCTTGTGTAGGGAGATCTGCACACCTCCATGGCCAGAGAGACTATCTCCTTCCCCAGATTGGGGAAATTTTCAGCAATCACCTTCTCAAAGACACTTTCTATCCCTTTTTCTCTCTCTTCTTCTGGTACCCCTATAATGCAAATATTGTTCCGTTTGGGTTGGTCACACAGTTCTCTCAATATTCTTTCATTCTTAGAGATCCTTTTTTCTCTCTGTGCCTCAGCTTCTTTGTATTCTTCTTCTCTAGTTTCTATTTCATTTTTCGTCTCCTCCACCATATCCAATCTGCTGTTAATACCGTCCATTGTGCTCTTCAACGATTGGATCTCCGACCATAATTCATTCCTGAGTTCTTGAATATCTTTCTGTACCTCTATGAGCATGTTAATGATTTTTATTTTGAACTCCCTTTCAGGGAGAGTCATGAGGTTGATATCATTTAAATCTTTCTCAGGAGTTGTATTAATAATTTTACTCTGAACCAGGTTCCTTTGGCGTTTCATATTTGTGTATGGTGCCCTCTAGTGCCCAGAAGCTCTCCTCTCTGGAGCTGCTCAGCCCCTGAAGCAATGTCGGGGATTGTAGGGGAGTGGTATTGGTGCCTGGGGTGAGGAAAGGGCTGTTTGCTGGTTCCTGGCTGCTATGCCTGTCTTCACTGCCTGAAACAGTGGGCCGAGCACACAGGTATAAGCGTCTGTGCTTTGCGTTTTTAGTTGCTGTATACAGATCTTCCCTCTGGCTGGCCTAACACCAGGGAAGGATTTCCCGGTTTGCAAGCCAGGTGGGGCTGGCCAGGAGAAAGGCACAGTAGGCTGTTTATCACGGAAGGGGTTCTTGGAGCTGTGTAGGCAGCCAGGGAGCTGGAGCACCTGAAGATCATGAAAGCTCTCAATCTGCTGGGTAGAGTGCACCCAGACAATTTTGTCTACCTGTCCTTTCTCCTGAGCAGTAAGCCCTGTGCAATCCTTGCCCCTTTAGCAGCCCTCTTGCTAAGGGCTTCTTTGTTAGGAAGTCTCTCAGACTGCCCTCCTTTCTTTTGTCCCAGAGCAGCTGGGTATGGATCCGTGTTTTCCACAAGCAGCTGGAATCTTAGTGTCTTCAGGAATTCTGCATGTCTTAGCTTTCCAACCCCCTAATTACAAGAGTATCATGCAAGCACCATGAAATGTAGGTTTGTGCTCCCAGAGTAGATCTCCAGAGTTAGGTATTCAGTAGTCCCAGGTTTCCCCTCCCTCCCTGCTCCGTTTCTCTTCCTCACGCCCTTGAGCTGGGGTGGGGGAAGGGCTTGGGTCCTGCTGGGCCACAGCTCTGGTAGGTTACCCTGTTCCATGAGGTCTGCTCTTGTCTCCAGATGTATGCAGTTTGGCGCAGTCCTCTTTCCTGTTGCTCTTTCAAGGAAGCGTCTGTCTCACCTCGCACGCCACCATCTTTAATCCTTCTCCTTTACCCCCATTTTTATGTATTTCATCTTTAATATTATAGGCTTCTTTTGAAACAATCTGATTTTAAACTTATCCTTTGCAACTGTCTTTTTTTAATAGAAAAAATTACGCCGATCTCAACATGCTCGCAAGGAAACAGAGTTCTTACGGCTCAAGAGGACCAGACTTGGCTTGGATGACTTTGAGTCTCTGAAAGTTATAGGAAGAGGAGCATTTGGAGAGGTGTGCATCTTTTTTAAAGTCCATATAGTTGAAAATATGTATCTTAAGATGGTTTAAAATATCTGTTAAAATATTTAAAGTATTAAAATAGTTTAATTTTAATAGAATTGCTAAAATACCAGCAATGGCAAATTGCTACACTGCTTTCTTTAAAGAAACATACCTTTTGCTCCTAAATAAATAGTAGTGACTTTTTAACATTTATATGATCAGTTTTTACATTTTAACGTTCTAGGTGCGGCTGGTACAGAAGAAAGATACAGGTCATATCTATGCAATGAAGATACTGAGAAAAGCTGATATGCTTGAAAAAGAGCAGGTATGAGTTCTTTAACACATCACCAAAGGAACACCCTCTTGCTTAGTGTTAGACTTAATATTCGAATTTTTAAAAAGAAATTTTTTTTGATAGCTAATTTTTTGATAGCCAGTTTCATTGCTTCTCAATTCTTAAAGTTTTTTCCAAATTTATTATCTGAAATATGTGTTAGTCTGTCCAGGCTGCCATAAGAAAATACCACAGAATTTGGGAGGCTTAAACGACAGAAATTTATTTTCTTATACTTCTGGAGGCTGGAAGTACAAGATCAAGGTCCTGGCGGGGTTTGATTTCTTGGGAGGGCTGTCTCTGTGTCGCGATGGCCACCTTCTCGCCGAGTCCTCGCGTAGCCTTTCCTTGGTGTGCGATGAGTGTGTGAGCCCTGGTGTCTCTTCTTTTAAGGACCTTAGCCCCGCCCCCACCTGTAACGCCACTTAACCTTAATTACCTCCTTGGAGGTCCCACTGCAAATCCAGTCACACTGGGTGTTAAGGCATCACCGTAGGAATTTGGTGGGTGGGGGGCACAAACATTCAGTCCATCACAAAATACCTTCTTTTCTGACTTCAATGCAACTAAAGGACAGTTCTCAGCACCTTGAATCCCTGTCACGTATCAAACAAGAACAGTCTCCTAAGAATTTGCTGATTTTATGTACTTCCAAATTCTATAACCATCTAATTTCATATTCCTGGTCTCTCTCCATGTTTCCTGTGACTTAATGCAGTTCATAGGGTAGCCATAAGTCTAAACACATCAGTAGTGTTAGGTATTCACCTGTGTTTCCAGTCTGTGTAGACACTCTGTAGAGCCCTAAACTGAATATTAATGCTAGTGAAGGACTCAACAATGGGAGTGTAGAGGGAGCTGGCACCTCTTTGTACCTAATGTTTTTTTTCGGTCTTTCAGTCCCCACCTGAAGCTTATTTTGTTATTACAGCAATAGAATATTGGTTTTTATTTGAGTATGGCCCACTTGAATTTTCACTGCCTTCTTGCATTTAATTCTATTTTATTCATTCAGCAAGTATGTATTGGGTGCCTGTGATGTGCCAAATACTGCTCTAGGTTCTGGGAAAAACGTGCTTAACAGGGCAGACCTGCTCCTCACTCTTTCATAGTGGTAAGGAAAATGGGCAGAGAGCTATTTCACATAGGCATGATTGAGAAGTACTGTGAAGAAAATTTTTACCAAAGAAAAAAGTGATGCAGGTGATATGGGTTTAGGAAGAAGCATTAGATCAGGGAACATTTCTCTGAGAAGGGAATATTTGATGTGACCCTGAATAATGAGAAAGAATGACAGACAAAGGTCTGGTAGAATAAGACCCAGGTGGCACATGCAGAGGCCCTAAGGCAAGAATACTGTTGGCCTGTTCAAAGAAGAGAAAGAGGCATGTTGACTAGAATCAAGTGAGGGGAAGAGTGGTTAGAGATGAAGTGGGAGAGAGAGGCAGGGACCAGTTACAGGGTTTTGAAGGCCAAGATAGAGAGTTTGGGTTTTATTCTAAATGCAGTGGGAAGACACTGTTTTGTTTATGCAGGGGAGTGACACGTCTGATTGATGTTTTACAAAGATGAATCAATCCCTTTGCTTGTTGATAGGAGAAATAAGAGTTGAAGCAGGGACATCCGTTACGAGACTGCGTAGCAGTTCCAGCCAGGATGTGACAGTGGCTTATACCAGGTCACAGCAGTAAAGCTGAAGAAGAGTCAAACAGATTAAGTCAGTGTTTTAATGGACGAGGCCACAGGATTTTCTGTGAGGGACTCTGTGTTGGGGGGTGAGAGGTGAAGGGAGAGAACAAGGGAGTAAAGGCATTCTGGAAAGAGTGGTTATAATGGAGTCTAGGCTGGGTAGGGAGAGAAATGAGTTCATGAGGAGAGTAACAGAAAAGTGGTGGGGCCCATAGAGTGGAGGTAAGTACAAGAATAAGAGGCCTGGAAGGCTGAAAGTGGGTGTCAGAAACAGAGTTCCTTCAACTGGAGATGGTAGATAAGGGGGCACAGTAGAAGGGCAAGAAGATTACCGTGGGTGGCTGAGGTGTCGTGGAGGAAGAGGTCATTCAGCTAAGAAGTCAAAGACCTGTATAGATGGGGTCAGACGGTTCCTCCTTGAGGAACTGGATGGACAGTTGCAAGAGGTGAGCTTGTTGAAACGTGTGCAATGTGTTACAATCATTTTTTTAAAAATACTTTCATCTAGGTGGCCCATATCCGAGCAGAAAGAGATATTTTGGTAGAAGCAGATGGTGCCTGGGTGGTCAAGATGTTTTACAGTTTTCAAGATAAGAGGAACCTTTATCTAATCATGGAATTTCTCCCTGGAGGTAAAAGCAAACTCGAGAGCACTGAGACTAACGAGCCATCTCTAAATGTCATCCTGCTTTGGTTGCTGAGGTTTATTTCTCTACTCCTGGCCCCTCGGCTTTACAGTTAGCCATGGTTTCCCAATAGTTCTCCATAGTAATGCTGACTTTGACCACGTCAGATTATTTAGAAGGACTGATAAAAGTCGGCACAGTTTAAATACTGCCATTCTGGTTTTACTGTATATAATTAGTTAGATTGTCTTAAATCTAGGGTTAAGAACAATAAGGCACTAAAGAAAAAGATAACCCAATGGGTAAATGATAGTGTACAGAAGAAAAACTCTGACTAGTCTGTAAGTAAATATTTAGGAAGATGTTCAACTTTGCCCATATTCAGGGAAATGCAAATTAAAACCAAAGTGGGATACCCATTCACACTCATCTGATCGTAAAAACATTAAAAGTCTGATGAGAGTGTGGGGAAAACTGGCCTCTCGTATATATAAGTTAATCTCTAACTCTTGCAGAGAGCAATTCGTAAATGCCTTACATTAAAAACAAGTACGTCATACAGTCCAGCAGCCCCACAACCCGCGGGGTTCCCCAGAGGTTCTTCCCGACACATGTGCAAGAGGCTGGTAAAAGGATGCTCACTGAGTGTCGTCGTCGCAGTGAATGCTGGATTTGGGATAAACGTCCATCAGTAGAAGCACGGATTTATAAAGTGTGGCATGATTATGTGGTGATATATGTGACAGTAGTTAGAAGTCAGGAGCTACATCATTTCAACAGTAAGAGCACAGAAAGAGAGTGAAGTAATAAAGCAAGCTGTGGAATTAGGTACAACTGACACCATTTATGTAATTTAAAAAAACATATAGAAGACTATAAGTTCATAGATTAATATGTATGTATGAAAATAAATTTTAAAAATAAGCTGGAGGGATACACACCAACCCAAATCTGTGGTGATGGTTATTCAGCCACCAGGGAAAGGGGACTAGAATGGGAATGGAGGACAGAGAATACTTACTACCTGCTATTGTTTTTCAAAGACTTGAAAATATTAACAGTTGTCATTTCCAAGTTGTAAGTTCACCAATGTTTACTCTTGCCCTCTTTTAAATAAAAAAATCTTTGAAAGCAAAAGAATGCCTGGAGATGACTCTGAGTGAGATGATGTCCTGTTTTTTGCTGGCCCATAGAGTGCTGAGTGTTTTTGAAACTTGAATCTGAAAGAATATATCATATCCTGTTTCCAGATATGCTTATACTGATTCATTTACAAAAATTTGACGTATTTTCCTTAGCTTATTCTGGATTTTGCAAGGTGGATATTTCCTCATTATCATCTCTGCCCTCATTTGATTTCATACACCCTTTCTACCTCAAAACCATTAGATATGCTTTTGCTTATGTAGTGATACTTTTTATTTGGCCTTGGAGATAGATGGGTAGGAGTATACTGGGTGGCCCATAAAATACAAAAATCAGGCATACCATGTATAGATACAAGGAAAGTTCTTACAAGGTGTTCTCCTTTTGAGGCATTTTGAATACACATTACTTATTTTCCTTTATTTAGGTGACATGATGACATTGCTAATGAAGAAAGATACCTTAACAGAAGAGGAAACGCAGTTCTACATTTCAGAGACTGTTCTGGCAATAGATGCGATCCACCAGTTGGGTTTCATCCATCGGGATATTAAACCAGACAACCTTTTATTGGATGCCAAGGCATGTGAATAAACTAGTGAATTACTCAGTTGCTGATTATTTTATTGAGTGATAGAGCTGAATTTGTGTGGAAATGGGCAACTGCAATTTATATTATTGCTAAACTACATTATTTCATAGAATGCTGCAATGGGAGAGGACCCGAGTGAAATGACATCAAGGGAATATGGCTGTCATTTTATCTTCCATTTTCTTCTTTTTAAAATCATCACCAAATATTTATAATTTTACACTTCACCTATGTGAATTCTAAGTATTTTTATAATTGTATTTAAAAGAACAGTTTATAATAATAAGCCTTTTGTTATAAAGTTAATATAATCTATTGATTTTACTAGTTTTTTTTTTTTAGGGTCATGTAAAGTTATCTGATTTTGGTTTATGTACGGGATTAAAGAAAGCTCACAGGACTGAATTCTACAGAAACCTTACCCACAACCCACCCAGTGACTTCTGTAAGTTTGATGGTTTTTCAGGTTAAAGTAGTATAGCTGGTTTAATTCAGTGCCATGAGAACCTCTCCCCACGCCCTGAACCAGTGTCTTTTATATGTATGTGTGTGAACTTGCTTTTTGCTGAGAGTTCTTCCCTCATGATTACCACTTCGTCTTGTTGTGATTAGCATTTCAGAACATGAACTCCAAGAGGAAAGCAGAAACATGGAAGAAGAACAGGAGACAACTGGTGAGTCAGCCATATTTGTAAGAGAGTTTTGTGTCCTGGTCTCCTGGTCCTAAAATCACATTTGGCTTTTGCTTAATTATTTTTATCCTCACAAGGATTAGTACTTAGTTAATGATTAGTTATTTGTAACAATAACAGAGCTTATTCTGGGATTACACTTTTCTTAGTTTCTCTGTAATGTTTGCCTGGAAAGTGAAATGCTAATTTTTCCTTTATGATTTAACTTTAGAGTATCTTATTGAGCATACCTATAATTAAGTAATCTGTTGACTAGTAATTATCACTTTATGTAAAACTTACTGAGGTGAGGGTGATTGTCGTGAGTGCCTCGTGACTTCCATTTTTCCATTTTCTGTGCCTGTCCTGATACAATAAATATCAATCATTGCAAGTAAGGTGGTTGTGTGTTTCTAAGAACTTGGCAAGTAAATAGGACATTTGGCATGTTTGACAGTGTTACAATAAAATAGATAAAATAAATTTAGAAAGCCGACTTTACCACAGAAAAACTTAATTACTCCTTTAAGGTGGAGTACCACTCTTTCTAACCACACACTGTTTCTCCTCTATTACGTAGCAAATATAAGAATTGCTTATCCCTTTTCCTTTTTCCCTTTGTCTTGTTAACTAGGTCCATGAACATTCTCAAGGTTAGGAATATGCCTTTGACTTTGTTTTCCTAAATTCTAGTGTAATGCCTGGCACATGCAGACGCTCTACACATATTTGTTAAATTCAACCAAGTGACGAAAGGCAACTAGTTCAGCATTCTCTCAGGAAGGTAAATAGACTGGAAGACAGTAAAGAGTCTGATACCCTCTCAAACCAAATAAAATGACCTTTGCATTATTAAGCTAATTCTGTCATTAGCCCAAGTAATTCAAGCTTCCTGTGCTTGTAAAACATGTCAGTGTTTTTAATTTTTTTTTTAATATTTAAAAAGTATATTGAGTTATGTATTGACAAAAACTTCCTTCTACTTTTAAATGTGTTACTTTTAGATTGTATTTTACAGTTGTGAAAATAATTGCAGTATTTCCTACTTTTAAAGGGAAAAATGAATATTGCTTAAAAATATGGTGGCAATTCTGTGGCCCCTCCTTCCATGTCCAGAATATTCACAAGTGATTACTCAGATGCATGTCTTCCTGCCCTTGTGGCCGTGCCAGGACTTACTCAGAGCAGTGTTTCCCAAGGGAGAAGTAGAAGGAGCTCTCTTGGTATTTGAGCAGGAAATTCCTTTAGAAACTGTGCTCCCTGTGCACTAAGTGCCAGTCATAACCTCCCGCACATCATTGAAGTGGCAAAATCTGCTGCCACACATTTTCATATGGCCCCTAAAGTACTACCCTTAGCTGAGAACTATTTGCCTTAAAGAAATCATTTCTTTAAGATTTTATATGAATTAAGAATAAAGAACTGCATTCCTTCCCAGTGGATAAGCAGTGCCCTAGAATTAGGTTTACAATGAAAATATGTAATGTTTATATAGTAGGTTGTAGATTACAAAACATATCCCTTTTCTTGTTTCATTCTCATAACAACTCCGTTAATGCAGGTGTTATTACCCTGATTTTATGTTAGCAAAAGCTGAGGCTCAGAGAGGTTGAATGACTTGCCTAACAACACATTAGTAGGGAGTGGGGAGGCCAGGCCTGCTAGGCTCAACCTTTTAATTCTCTGAAATGGATTTAGGGCCAAATATATAACTTAGTTGAGCTTCTTGGGGGAGAGAAATCATATACCTTAAATAATGTATTATCTGACTCAGTACCTATCACTAATCCTTACATACGATGAACCATGTACAAGTATTAAATGAAAACTAACTTCTGTATATATTGCTTTTTCCAGTAGTGAGCCATACTCAGATCTTTCAAAAAAGAAATTCAGAATGCTGGTTTGATGAGTGGTTCCTTTGCAGGCATATTCCACGGTTGGGACACCAGATTACATCGCTCCTGAAGTATTCATGCAGACTGGTTACAACAAATTGTGTGACTGGTGGTCTTTGGGTGTGATTATGTATGAAATGCTAATAGGTATGTTTTATTATTCATTTATGTACATAGTACAGTATATATATATTTCCCTGAGTGTCACTGATTGAACATACAGTAGATATCATGGGCTAAAATATCCGAGCCCTTTTAAATCAGTTTCTGACACCCCTCAATGTAAAATAAGCAATGATAAATACCAATGAGCTCTCTAGGGACCCTATTTCAGGAAGGCGGTAGTCAACTGGAACTCCCATATATCAGAATTGTATCTTCATGGTCTTTCAAGTAAAAGGGGAACAGTGCTTTAAATCCTTTATTTTATTGACTGTAATTATTATAAATTGATGAGTGGCAGCATTTTTTTATTGTTAAATAGAGCATTCAGGGCTATTTCATTTCTTGTGACACATACATAGATTGTACAGCATATTTGATCATAAAAGCTAATGAAATTTTGTTTTCTCTGACACATAGGATATCCACCCTTCTGCTCTGAAACACCTCAAGAAACATACAGAAAAGTGATGAACTGGAAAGAAACTCTGGTGTTTCCTCCAGAGGTGCCTATATCTGAGAAAGCCAAGGACTTAATTCTTAGGTTAGTTTTTAATCCCTGGAGGAGTTTGTGGTATTTTAAAACTTCACAGGTACCTAAAAGACTAAATTGCCATTTCACTTTTGTGGGAGAAGGACTACCACTCATCTAATGCAGTCAAAGACATCAAGAAAGAAAAGGTGTTTTTAAAAAATGCAAATTCTTAAAAGGAAGTATGCAGGAAAAAAAGTAAGAGTTAAGAGGGAAGAAGTCTTGTATTGTTTCAAAGGTCACTCCTGTAAGAATGCAATGTCCCTATCCTATTAAAGAGAAAAGGGAAAATAAATTGTAAGTAGCAGTTCCTATCATAAGGTCAATATTATGAAATCTTTTCTAAGGAGAAGAGGGCATTCTGTTTCTCAACCAGGATGAAGTGTTTGGCACTGTTGTGAATGGCTGGAAGGAATATAAATTGGGGGAACTGATGGGAGTAGCCAGTTGGCAGCATATTATCAAAAATCTTTAAACTGCATGGTCATAAACCCAGCAATTCTACTATTTCTAGGAATTTTGCTTATGCAGATAATCAGATGGGTGTAAAATTAGGTACAGTATGTTTATCATGATATTGTTTTTAGTAATAAAAAAATTGAAAACCATCTATGTTTAACAATAGCAGACTAGATAAATAAATTGTAATGTTAACATATGCAAATTTTATAAAATGAAGTTACAGAAAAATATTTAACAACTTGGGAAATTGTCTCAGCATATTAAGTGGAAAAAAATCCTAAAATAGTAATTACTGTATCAACACAATATTTTTAAAATTATAATAAAAGACGAGAAGGAAATGCCTTCCAGCTGTTTAGAGTAGTTACCTCTGAATAGTGCGATTACATATAATTTCTGATTTCTCCCATGTCTCCCACAATAAACAGTTAACTTCAGTAAATAGGAAAAAGTTTGAAATGACTCAAAGAGAATACTTTAGATGTAATTTGCATGTGGTAATTTCTGTTTCCACTTTCCAGATTTTGTATTGATTCTGAAAATAGAATTGGAAATAGTGGAGTAGAAGAAATAAAAGGTCATCCTTTTTTTGAAGGTGTGGACTGGGGGCACGTCAGGTATGTTCTTAGACTTTGAATAGAAGAGGTCTGAGTAAAAATGAATTTTTTTCTACTAGATTTAGTGATTAATTTCTGTCAGATTCTGTCAAATCAAATACAAAAAGTAACACTGTTATTAAATCAGTGTTTCTGGATTATGTGAGACTGTAGTAGCTATAGCTAAATGATGTATTTTAGCTAATGTCCACTTTAAGGGAAAAACCACATATTGTGCACTTGTTTGTAGATTTTTTAATGATTCAGAGTTACATGATGAAGGCTGTATTTACAGTTCACACTATACCCCCCCAGTCTCTTAGTTCTATGAGGAAACAATCATAGAGCAAGGACTTTCTGCCTATAGTCACTCTGCTAGGTAGTGACAAGAGATCATTAGATCTCAGGACACCAGTGTCTACGGTTCTTTCCACTGAACTACTATGTATTTATGAGGCTAGTGCTTTAGGTATAAACAAGTTGAGATAATTCTAGGAAAAAGATATACATGCTTCTACATAATTTTGTAAACTCATCACCTATTAGTTCCAATAAATACTTGAAAAAGTAGAAGCAATAAAAAAATGCTGCTGCTTTTAACTATTTTGATGCTGAAACATTTTTAGCATGATAAGGCATTTTCACAACTGGCTTTTTAAACCAATTCCTTTAAAATTTATGACTGAGAAGTTTTGGGATTCAGGTTTTATCACAAATGTAGTCCATTTACCCTTTGAACCTCTTATTTTCCCAGATGACTTTGGATTTATGGATCCTCTGCTAGAAAAATTCTCATCCTGAATTAATTAGGTAGCATCCAGTCCCCACAATATCCAGCACACTTTATATAATTATAGAATCTTTTAAATAAAACTTCTCCTGTTCTATTTTCCTTTTCATTAACTCTTATTTTTCACTTTATGAAACAGCATGAAAAAGTTTTGGTACAGAGAAATAAAAACTCCAAGCAAAAATATTTTAATAAGAAATTATGTTCAACTCTGTATCCACTTAACTATTTTTAAATCCACAATAAATTTCCCTGGCTCTTCTACTATCTATCTATAGGGCAGCATGCAGAATTTGCAAGTCGAATTATTTTGGGGAAAATTAAGAGTTCCAGAAAATTTACTATGGTTACTCAATACCTTTTTATAGGGAAAGGCCAGCGGCAATCCCTATAGAAATCAAAAGCATTGATGATACTTCAAATTTTGATGACTTTCCTGAATCTGATATTTTACAACCAGGTGAGAAAATTTACACCACAACTAATGCTATTTAAAGTCTACGAAGATGATGACATTTTCACTAATGAAATGCGTTTGCTCTTGTTTAATTTTTCTATCTTTCTAGTGCCAAACACCACCGAACCGGACTACAAATCTAAAGACTGGGTTTTTCTCAATTACACTTATAAAAGGTTTGAAGGATTGACTCAGCGTGGCTCTATCCCCACCTACATGAAAGCTGGAAAGCTATGAAGGAAGATCACAGTCGCCCAGAAGCAGAACTCAGGTAGCTGCATCACCAGCTTGCTTGGCCGTAGGTGACAACACACTGAATACTTCCGAGGATGGGGTGCTTATGACCACCAGAGGAAATTCTCGGAATTAGGGTTTCTCAGACTACAACATGAATTGGTTGGCAGTGCCAGCTGGCCTTTTTTTTTTAATACTGTATTATTTTTGTTAACTTTATTATACGAAGGTACTGGAATCAAAGAAACATATATCCCTTTCTAAGTGCACTGCCTACATGCGTATTAAGGTCCATTCTGCCTGTGTGTGCTGTGGCTTTGTACTGTAACACCTCTAACCAATTCAGGAGAAACACATATACAATGCAACATAGGCTCACCTGTAGGTACCGCTGCAGTATCGCTGTCCCACCGCAAACCTTATGGGTCTAGATCAATAAAAGCCATCTTCCACAGTTGGCGTTAGAACACTTGCCCTGTTGGTTTGGACATCTGTAGAATATATGTGAAGACAATTTCTGTAATGGTTTGAAGAAATTTAAAAAAGGAAGTACACTGGTTATTTTAAAAAAATAGAATTTATCATGATGTTATTACACAAACTCCACACTAGGAGTGACAGGTTTATAATAAGGAAGATCTTAGCACCTTCATTCAAGCACTCAACTGATATATTTACTTTGCATTCAGAAATACTGATACCCTTTGTGTATGTAGTCTGTATACTCATAGGGAAATGTACTGTATTATATAAAATGTAAAGTTGCTTTTCTTGTGACAAGAGGACTTCTTTTTTAACAAAAGGACATGGCATTATTTTAATTTGATTACAGTGAGTTGAATTGAAGAAATGACCATGAAGGCTGCTTGTAGAATTAGTGTATTTTTATTAAACTATTTTTTTAAATGTCAAATTTCTGATCATGTAAATGGACTTACAGAGAACAAAGCTATTTGGTTTCCTAGGAAGTTGTTACATATCATGACAGGTTAACATTTATTTCTTTTGGTGAAAATTTTTTCTTTGATAGTACTTGTATCAGTGTGCCATTATTTTCTTATACTCCAAATGTACCAAAGATCCTGAACAGAGTGGATGTTCACAACCACGTAGAATTTTCCTTTCCTGCGGGAGTGCTGTATTCAGACATGGCAGATCTGACATGAGAGAGGCCATCTTATTCAAGGGCAATATTGTTCATGTTTCGTTACATCACTGTGGTTAATGTAAGTGGAATTAAGGAAGTAAATGCAGGCCAGGATGTTTGTAATTAAAAGGATAGACGAGATGATGTCAGCATCAAATTCACTGGGTATTTCCCTAAGAATTAAATAATCTTTTCTAGCTCAACATTTTGATTCTAAAACAACTCTGAGGTTTTGGTTTCCTAAGACTGGCTGAGGAATAATACTTCATCAAAGAATGGCCTACTGTTTGTCTTAACTGTTGACTGGACTTTTTAAAGATACAATTATAACCATTTCAAATGATCTGTGATCAAAATCTAATGTGATGATTTATTTGTAAGGATTTTCTTCTTAATGGGGAAGAATTGCAAGGATCATTATGCAAATCTACAAAAGCTTTTTTATAAATGCTGCTAGGTAGCTCCACAGTGTTTCAATAAGACCATCCTGGGTCCCCTTCCCCACCTTTCTTTCCTTCCGTCCTCCCTCTCATTCATTCATTGCTTCTTTCTTTCTTGTATTTATTTGATACTTAATTATGTGGTCACCCAATAGCACATCTCCACTTTTCCTAATTGTCTCATGTGGCTGAGTACCTAGGAGAGAGAACTATTAAAATTCTGGGGTTATTTCAATTCTAGTAGTTCTGGCTTTTCTAATTATAACTGCCTCTAATTTAAAAAAAATCTGTAACTTCTCACTTTTATGAGGTTGTCTCACCCCACCTCACCTCCCCACTCCTTTTTTTTTTTAGAAAAAAGGACTGTTTTGCTAGTGTGATAGTGAATGAGTAAGATATGAGGAAACTCCAGCATTCTCTAGTTCTAATATTGTGACCATTCTTGTACAGTAAAATACTAATTCAAGTTGACAGAGAGAGAGAGATTGACATAAAGGAGCTGAATTACCTAAGTTGATGTTTTAACTGAGTAAGAATAGAGCATTTTAGTTTCTGCTCGCTCATTCTCATTAACAGGAAGAATAGTTATGACTTCTTGGCAGTAGACAGGCAGTTCTGGGAAGTTTACTTGGTTTAGAGTCTCATTTTTCCCTGAAGTTGATAGACTAAATCACAATCTTTGGGGTTTCCTCTTCATCAAAAGCATTTCTAAGTGCCTATCTACAAGCAATTAAAGACTGTGTCTGCCCTTTGGAAGCTTAAGAATTTGATTCATGATGCACAGTAGCAAGATAAATCGCGAAGTACCCTTGAGGTTGAATTTTCTCTATTATACACTGCCTGTATTTCAGGTGAACCACTTAATTTAAATGACAAAACCGTATCTAATCAACTGGGCATAATGACATTTTCTTTAAATTAGACTCTATTTTGAATTAAAAGTTTTATTATAAACTGTGTGTTTTTGGTTTTTCTAAGCACATAGAAAGGTTGTATAATTCAAATTTATTGATTTCCTGATTTAATGTAGACCTTGACTTTTTATTAAAAAACCTTTGTATTAAAGCAAGTTGTGTTATTTTTCTTCTATGCTTTTCTTATTAACATAGCTTTAACTCTTTAAATTTATTGGAGCATAGTGCTATCTGAAAATAAGGAACTTCTCATAATCAACCTTTTCTGAATGGAATGTGTCACTGATTTAATCAGCTGTTAGTTGAATTGAAAATAACAAATGTGGAAAATTCAAAACTCTGGTCACTAAGGCCTAAGACAGGGTTTCATTTACTTACATACTAGTGTACTTTCTTTGTTGTTTGAACACCTATATAACTTTCTGTAAATATGTAAATTTAAAAATATTTTAAAGTACATTTATTTTGGGTGTTTTAATGTAGAAAATCTTTAGAAAATCAGTATCTTCTGGTAGGAAAAACAGCTAACCATCTTTTGATCTCAAATAAATGAATTAAGATTTTTATCAGTAGAAAGATCCTTGTCTACTAAACACATTCTCTCTGAATTGCTAAGAGTCAGAACATTCAAAATTACTGTTTTGCTGGGACCATAAATTTCCTCTTGCCTTTATTTAAATTTATTTTCTCTTTAGAAGTGCACTTATTTCTGAAAAATTTTAATGAAACAAACACTTAGAAAAAGTATAAATACAGGATACTTGAGACTACTAGAGACATTTTAGATTTTTGTGAAAAGTGGGGATATTGCTGCTTTAAAAAGGAATGAAGTAATAAAAATCTTAATTTTTTTAAAAAGCAATATAAATTAGTCATGTAGAAAAACAATCAGTAGGCCATTGAGTTCTGGGTTCAGTTACTGAGTTTCAAAATGTTTTGGTGGCATGAGGCCTTTTTCATTGATGGTAAGAAATGAATAAAAACTATGTTTATAATATTTCTGGTGGTGAGGTTTTTGGTTTTTATTTTCGACTTTTTTGAGATAGGTATTATCCAAAACCCAAGAAAGACTATTTTGTAAATATATCCAATTTTTACCCTTAAAGCTCACATCAGGAGCAAAATAAATATGTGAAGTTTCAATTGTATTATGCTTAAACAACTGATGTAGTTGTACAGGTTTATATACAGCTATCCACTATACCAAAGCCAGTTAGCAAGCAGAATTAAAATTAAAGATGCCTCAAAAATTGAAAACGCTTCAAAATAACATGGAAACTAGTGATGCAAGTGGTCCAGGTACCCAGGTACATCCTGTCCCGTGGAAGATGCTGAGTCGGATACTCCTGAGCTCAGGGAGCCAGTCGGAATCCTGCTCTTCCGAGTGGTGCTGCCCCCTGCTGCCTGACTCCCGTCATTGCAGTAATGCCATTGTTAAGAATGAAAACACTGTCAAAATTTGGACATTGGAGCAAACTTGGAGACTCGAAATTCATCTTCTTGAAAAAGCATCTTCTGATAAAAAGGACCAACATGTGCATATGAAACAGTTTCGCTTACATCATTCATTTTAGTTTTTACTACTCTGCGGAATAAGCGTAATCATCATCGTTTCACAGATGATGAACATGAGGCTGAACGTGTTTTACCCAAACACAGGTAATAAAGTGCATCTGAACCCAAGTCTCGAGCTCCTAGTCCACCAACCACAGGACGTGCCTCACTGACAAGTTACCTCACACGCTTGTAGACCTCGGAAAAACGCAGGAGCTAGTGACTGAGCTGTCATTTGGGTACTTTGGTAAGTGTCAGAAGATGCAGGTCAAAATGGCTTCAACTACAAGGAACATGAGTATCTCATGTAACAAGATAAGGAGCTTCCAGGGTAGTCAGTTTAGTATCAAAAAACATCAAGAACACAAGTTCTTTCCAGTTTTTACTTGGTTATCAGATGTTGCCTCTTTCCTTGGTCTTTCCTCAAATCCGTACACAACATACAAGTCCTTAAAAAGAGAAACTACTTGTGACCGTTTTTTAAAAGCAAGGAAAGTCTTTTCCAGACGATTCTAAGCAAAGGAACCCCCATACTCTACTGGCCATGATTATGTCATTGTCCAATCCCACAACAGTAACCTGGCCTGGTAATTGACAGAACTAGTCAGAAATCACATTCCTGCTACTAAGGTAGGACTCAACTAAAGCACAGGGTCCCCTGATACCAGAACCACTGGGAGTTCTTTCAACAAGCTCTAAGATAACCAAAGGGGTGCCACGCAGGTTTACAGCAATGGGTCTTACATGAAGCCACTGCACCTGGATTTTGTCACTTGTTCTGCCATTTCCTGTGTATAAATTAAGGCTGGTCCATTAACGCCTTTTCTGACCCATCTCAAACAGGAGGAGTACTGGTACCACTTTCTAGCCCATAGCTCAGATACTGGGACCCCAGGGTTCTTGTCCTTTGGAGAGCCAGGTGTAAGGGTGGGTCACCTACAAACAATGTATGCATGGCCCAGGGACCAGGGCTTGGTCTTCCCAGCCCTTTTGTCATCCCCCCCAGCTCCTGTCCATCTCTTCCCTGACTCATCTCTCCCAAAGCTGTTCTGTCAGTAAGAAGGACCCTCGTCAACTTCCTTTGCCCCAACATCCAGCTGGGGATGAGGTGACCTAATTACTAGTGGTTCAGCTGCTCTACTCTAAATCACTTTGCTGTTCACAGTAAAACATTCCTTATCAAACGTTAAACTTTGGATGGCTTTTAAGTCTCTTCTAAAGGGAGGAAGCCATAACAGGAAGGGGGCGCTACCCCTTGCCTTTCTTGTCCTCTTGGGTGAGAGAATTATGAGCAGAATGTGAACAACCCTCCTGCCCAATTCTATATACACAGTACGGGGAGGACTGAGGAAGACCTGGGACACCACAGGCTTTAAGAGTGTCCAAAACCTGCAGAAGTAAAAAGTCAGCACTTGACACTTACACACACACACATACACATTTAAGGTAATTCCGTGTATAAAGATGTCTGCACGACTATTCCCTCATGCTTGTCCTAAGTTTTGTTCCCTCTGTATTTTTCTTGGAATTTTAGGTTATTGCTATGTTTGTCCTCTGGCTAATAGAAATACACATAACTTACGTCTTCAACAACCTAGGCTTAAGAAGATTATTTTGACAAGTTGAAGCAGTATTTCCTAAACCAGAGCCCCCAGAGCAACTGTTTGAAAATCACCTAAGGTGCTTATTTGAAGTAAGGATTCAGTGTGGCTGACCCCAGACCTACTAAATCAGAAGCTCGGGGGTGGGGGTGCAGCTGAAATTCTGCACATTCTCAAGCCCATCTGACTTTGGCAACCACTGAGTTAAGGGAAAAAGGACTCTGGTTGGACTTTCCCAAAACAAATGTCCCTGCCTCAGCCGTTGCCGTGGGCATGTCTGTGTGAAGCAAGCATGCACAGTGGGTGAAATACAAAAGTCTGTGCTGACCTGGTGTCTGGCACATTGTAGGTCCTTTACAAATAATAGTGAACGAATGAATCTGACAACTGCATTTTGTGAGCAGCCCTCCTTTCCATCTAAGGCCGATCTCAAAATGTTTTCATTCTTAATAAAAATATAAATCAACGCCAGAAGATATGGGGGAGGATGGTAGCCTTTGTTAAAGTCGTTATTTTCCAGGGAAATAATGCAAGAGGGTTTGCATTACACAATGAAGTTCCCTCCGTACCGTTTAAAAGATCTTTTTCCAATTTCCACTCTCCCTGGCGGCTGCGACCACCTCCTCTCTTAAGTATACCCTCCCTGCAATTACCTTCTCTGCTTCTCCGCCCTTCATAGGCTAAGCCCAAGCTGACCTCTTCCACACCGGAAGCCCGCTACAGGCCCATCTATCCCTTGGGAACACATTTAGCTTCCGTTTCTCATTCACTCACTTGTTCAGCAAATCCAAGACTCTTCCCCAGGACTGACCTCCACAGAATGCTGGGGGCAGGGTGGGGGCTGGAGAAAAAAGGGTAGTTTAATAATTTGTTTGTTTTCCCCAGCCCTTAGGAGCTCATGAATGGAGAGCTATTATTTTTATTTTTAGGCATCACTGGAAATAGTATCTTCAATTTACCTACACTTTGAAGCAAGTGGATTTTTTTTTTTTGGTCTTGGACCAACTAAAATATCTAACTGGACTTAAAGGAACCCCCAAACTAGATTACACTGTTACAGTCCTAGCAGGAGATGGATAAGTACAGGAATGTATAGTTTGTGTGGCAGTGGTTCTGAGTTCCAGGAACTGCTCTTGCCCGAGTACTTGGCAGTGAAGCAAGATTCATGAACAAACGAAGTTCATCCTTGGATTAGCGATGACTCCTAAAGGGCAAAGCTGTTCCTGGGCTTTTGGCAAGAAAACCACGTTGAGCAGAAGGCATTATCCCATGCATTCTGGACGTTATGTTTAAAATCACTTTTCTTACATTTTGCCCAAGGAGAAACTATGAGAAAACCAGTGGCTGCAAATGAGAGATTGCCTTCCAATCCATCTGTCAAGATACTGTGTGGCTCTCTATCATTATTCCTGTGAAGTATAATGTAACTACTCTTAAAAAAAAAGTTTTAGAAAGTAAAGCTGCAGTGCATAAAGACAAGGTAGCAAGTTGGGTCTAAACTTGAATAAGGGGAACACATGTTCAGCTATGAGAGTGATTTGCCCCACTGGAATCCTGTGGGTCTGGTCTCCTTGCACATTTACACTTCCTGCTCTGTAATTTAGGGTCTGGATTCCTTCTCCTTTGTTTTCAGGCTTTTGGTGCAAGTGAATCATGGTTTCTAGGAAATGAGGACTGCAATGATTCGCTGGCAAGCTGATTGAACACCATGGTGTGAAGTCCTAAGAAGATCTGACTTTTATGTTCCGGCTTCTACCGTCTACTGAGTGATCCTGGCCAAAATACTCCTTATCTCTGAACCTCTGTTTACCTACCAATAAAACATGAATTACAGATGTTCAACTACATCACAAAGGTTGTTGTAAGGCTTCCATGAGATGATAAAAGGAAAAATGCTTTGTAAGCAAGACAATGTATACAGTCTGTACTGTACATTTTAACCAGGGTCCTGGCCATTCTGAATGCTTCACCATTAAGGTGCCAGGTAATGCATGCCCAGGTCTGAGTATCTTACCCGGTTCCCATCTCGGTAAACCATCTCAAAACAGTGTACACTTGTCTGGAAGGCCAGGTTTTGAACACTTTCAGGGAAACCTAGGCCAGATTTTACAAAGACTATCTGCTCGGCTCTCTGGGGAATCTTTCTGAGCTGCCAGCCAGTGGGTGTTGGTAGATTTGGACAGAGTTCCAAGTCAAAGCTAAGACTGAGATGATGCAAGAATGGTTTTGATAAGGGGTATCTTGGTGTGTGTTCCCCGGGGGCAAAGCAGTTCTCAGCGCCTCCTTCCTCTTCCAGCAGCGTCCCCGCTTAACCCCGCAGCAGATGTCTGGGGTCGCGCCCACTTCTACCTGGGAGCCCGCTGCCAACCTCCTCGCCCAGGCTCGGCCCTAGGGAGCCCGCAAGGACATATTAGCAGCTAGTGAAGATTCTATAACGGAGAGTCGTGGTAGGAAAATTAGGCTGGTTGATGCAAAGGTTTGGTGTTTTCTCTGCTGTTCCTTTCCTCCTCTACCAAACCCCCCCAACCCGCACCTCCCCGTCATTAGCCCCTCGTGTCCTCAGCGAAGCCCTTCCCTGGGGGGGTGGGAGAAGGCGCCAGGGAAGTCTCTCCTCCAGCGCCCCCGCCCGGCCACGCTCGCCATTCATCCTCTACCTTTACCCCCGAGAGAAACTACTCCAGCCTTCGCGCTCGGACTGCGAAAGGCACGGGGAGCGTGGAAACCCGATCGGAAGGACGGGCTCTCGGGCCCTTGGCGCTCTCTCCGTCGGGGGCGGGGCCCCGTGGGGCCGCAGCGCCGCGGGCGGACGCGCCCCAGGCCGCACACTCGGTAGCCTGGCCGACCGGGCTGTGCGCCGGGGGCTGTCCGTGCTGCCCGCCCGGGGGGCCCCGCGATAGCGGCGGAGAGGAGGCAGTGGCCAGAGGTGAGGCGGCGCAGGCGGGCGCGCTCTGCCCGGGGCTCCCCTGGAGCCCGCGTCCCCCCCCCGGGTGGCGCAGGGCCGAGGCCGACGGAGCGGGCGGTGGGGTCCCGGGGTGGCTGCAGCCCCGGGCCGGCCGACCCCCCCGCCCCACCCCGCCGTGGACGGCGAGCAGCCCTGGGCCGTCCGCAGGCGTCCCCGCGTGGACTCGAGAGCTCGTCTGTTGCCTCCGGCGGTTGTCCGCAGCCGCGGAGGCGCTCGGGGTCCGTGAGCGCGTCCCGTCCGGGCCGCCGGCACTCGCTCCGGCCCCCGCGTCGGAAGCTGCCGGGCCGGGGCGCGTCTTCCGGGGCTCGCAGGCCAGCGCCGCCCTTGCCACCAGTTAGCTTTGCTTTAAGTTCCTGCGGCGCCGCGTGGCCGGGTCTTTCCCGCTCCTGAGTGTTCTCTGGCTGCATTCTGCGGCCCCGCTGCCCGCCTCGCGGGGAGGATCGTAGAATCGCTGTCTTTTAAGACGGGAGGCAGGAAAACACCCAGACGTAATTAAAGGAAGGCTGGCAGAGAAGTCCAGGGAAGCCGTTGATTAAATCTCCTCTTTGCTGTTGGATTATGGTGATGAATTTAGATTCTTTGAAATACAGCCACGAGTAAACGTGCTTTCGGAAATCTAATGCAGCTGTGGGAATTTGATTCCTGGGGAGCGTGCCAAAATCCTATCATTTGAACATCTGAAGTTTTTCTGGGAAGTAAAGATGTGAGTAAGCCCTGGTGTGGAAGGAGAAGGCAATATGCATGGTGTTAAGCTCAGAGCCTCTCCGCGCTCAGCCGTGACTGAGCTCTGCGCTTTACTATGTCACTTGGGTTAAGTTATTTATGCTTAGCCTCAGTTTCTTCATCTGTAGAACAGGAGACAATTACAGTATCTGTCTTATAGGATTGTTAGGATTAAATGAGAAATTTAATCCCATTGGGAAATAAGTATGCCAACGCTAGCTTAACATAGTTATTAATTTCCAGCTCCAGTTTGCTCTGTGAAATAATGAAACTTGTCCATTATTAAATAAGTCTCTCACATAAGTTAAAATTGACCAAACCGAAAGAATTTTTGAGCTTTGTTGAAAAAAAAAGAAAAAGAAAGAAATGTGGAAATGCACCTACTAATTCAAAGAGCAGCTTTCACCAGATAAGTCTGATGAACTTATGACAAGTTCTTGGACAAATATTTGATTGCCGTTTAGGTGGATACCAAATGTAAAGTTGGGAATGACCAAAATTAAACCTTCTTAGGTAAGGGTACCCTGTTTCAGTGGGGGCTTTCAGGGCCAGCATTATCGAGGTCCTATTATGTACCACCATTTCATAAGGGATACCTTCTTTAACCTCAGAGCAGCCCTGTAATGTAGGTGGCATTCTCTCCACTTCACAGAGGACTCAGGCTGGCGCATAGTTACACAGCCACAAAGTCACCAACCTGGAATTAAAATCTGTGGCTACTTTTCAAGCCGCTTCCCGTTCTTTTGAGTTTCGCTGGGTGGCGCTAATAAGCAATGTGCTCACTTCCGAACACCCTGTATATCCAGAGGGTTAAAAAAATAGTTTCAAGTTCCCCCATCCCTGGAGGGAAAACAGGTCTCGGTATCAGAATCTGGGCCATGTTTTTGTTACAAAGATCCCAGCAGATTCCTTTTTTCAAGCAGTTTGACACTTAGGCTTTCAGGATTAAAAAAAAAATCTGAAATTGGTGATGGGGAGAAACCCTTAGTGTAGTTGAGTTACACTGCTGACAAAACTTTAGGGCTGGATTTGAAGATGGCCACCCCAAATCAGCCGGTGCCTAACATCATTGCCTGCTTGCTTAACTGTTTTTGACAGGCTTACCATAAACACCAAGGTTAAGCAAGCTGCCAAAGGACTGGGCGTCCTCCTGGTAAATGATTCTAGAATTCTTGGAGTTAGAGGGCAGTCTTTGGGGAGCAGGACATTTCCCAAACCGAATGCCAGAGATGGTCTTGGGTCCAGGCATCTGTGGGGGCAACTTTCTCACCTTCCCTTTTCTTACCATCCTGTGTTTTTTACCTGTGATGTTTTCAGACCCAACTCTTTCATGGTGTAGTTCTGCCATTATAGTGGCTTGAATTCACTTTTGTGACTCAGAAACAAAAAGCCATGTCCCAGTCAACTTTGCACAAACTACTGTTCCTGGCCTGGATCCTCAGGCAAAGTTGCAGCCTGAAATTTCCCAATTTATTAGTCCAGATAAACCGGGACAGACTGAAACTGTTTCCCACGTGTTTCAGGGGGAGGGAAGGGGCAGGGCAGGAGAAGGGGAAGGGAAGGAGATGGGGAGAAAGGGTGAAGAGCTGGGGGCAAGACAGAGGGCGAGGGATGAGCGGGAGGGAACCGGGGAGGGGGCAGGAACACAGGACGGCGGAGGAAAAGGAACGCAGGGAAAAGAGCGAGTTGGGGGAAGAGAGAGGAGGAGGGAGTGAGGAGATGGCTACTCCATCAAAGTTTGACTCCAGGAAAAAAAAATTACTGTTTAAACTATATACAGGAAGACAAAATATTAGTATAGTAAACATGGTGATTTCACTTTACTTTTTTTCTCTTGGAAAGGCTCCCGGGTTGTGAAAAGCATGATGCCTTTCGGTGCTGCGGGCATTGCTTACAGCCTCCTTTCTAAATCTCTCCCCTTACCTAATGTTTAGGAAATCACAGAGAAGGTGATTTCCTAAACATTCTCATAGCGCTGATTTCAGTGGTTCCCATCTGGTTGAAGACCTCCAGTTTTCTGTTCTGCCAGCCGGGTTACACAGATGCCCAGAACCTGGGTCATTGGCAGCATCCCCAGCATCCTCAGGACTCAGTGAGCCAGAGGCCCTGCAGGAGACACGTGTACCTGGAGGACAGTGATTTCCCATCCTGGGTTTTGCAAGTCCGCTTACTGGAGTGGTTCCCCCATACCCCAGCCCCTCTGTACCCCTGGTCTCACCCAGTTATGTAATACTAAAATTCTCATTTGAAAATACTTAAATGTCAGTGGGCACGGTAGGAAATTTGTTCCTGATCTAAGTAAATTATTGGTATTTCATTTCTCTAGTGTGGGGAAGTTGGGGTTCCTGTGGCCAGGATCCTCACTGAACTTAAACCACCTGAGGATGGAACTGGCCCGTTGCTAGGCTACCGCTTCCACACTTTTAGGCAATAAGCTATTATTGTGCTCTATAGAGAGCCCGGCCCAGCGCTCTGGGCGGAGGCAGAGACGCTATTGCGCCACCTACCGCCGGGAGAACAAGCTGGGGAATAAACCCTTTCACCCCAAAGAACGTTCTGCTGTCAATTTATTTGGTCACATTGAATCCATGGCGAACTTGCCCGGGGCTGAAACCCATCGGCAAGACATCTATCTAGTCTTTAATCTTAGGGTCTATCTATATAATATCTTCACGGAGATAAATAGAAGCTGGAGGAAAAGGAAATACTGAGGGAATCATTCTTCCACTCAACATGGTTTGCGTTACAGGATATTTATTGAAAGTCAAGATTATTGCCATGAAACACTAATTTCTAATACATTTAGATGTTTTACTCATAATTCTTGATTGATCTTTTTAAGCAGGTAAGAAATACACTTTACCATATGTTTCAAGCATATCACAGAGAAAGTAGAGAGTCACCCACTGGCTTTCTCTTCCAAAACATCTCGCTGATGTCTCCCTTACATTTCCTGTGCTCAGTCGTGTGACGAGTCTGCCTCTCCGCCTGTGGTTTAAAGTGTCCCACCTCAGTGCCTTTGCTCAGGCTCCAGGCTACTCCTGCAGGGCCCCTGCCCTCCCTCCAGACAGGCCTGAAGAAGTCCTTGGTCGTCTTGAAGGCTGAGCTCGGGTGTCCCTGTGTGTTGTCTGCCTCTGGAGGAGACCTGGTGGAGGAGAGCCGGCACCAGCTTTGGAAGGAGGCCATTGGGAGTGGGATTGCTAGTTTCATTATTTGCTAGCTGTGTGACTTCGGCCAAATTATTTAACTTCTCTGAGCCCCCGTTTCCTTATCTATAGAATGGGGGTAAAAAGTATCTGACTTGGAGGGCTATGTGGGAATCTAACCTTCAACAAATGGTATTTTCCCTTGTCTTCGAGAAACTTTCGCAGAACCTCCCTGCTCAGTGAAAGAGATCCCCCCCTCGCCACTCCCCATTTTCCCACTGTAGTGTCTGTGTGCCTATTTTAACACGTGGGTCTGCTCGCCGCAAGTTGCTTAGGTGTGTTTCTTCGCTCCACCCTTGGGTGGCACATTCCTAGGACAGCGGGGTTAAGTCTAGCTTGTCTTTACGAGCTCTAACTCCTTGCACCTATGAAGTGCCTGTAAAGGTTTGTTGATGCTAAGTGAATGGCGGCTGCTTTGAGGTGTGGACAGGGCTCGTTATTCATAAAGTATCCATTACATACTGTTGTCTTAAGCAAACAGAGATGGAGAAATGGATAAAGCAAGAAAAAGAGTTAAATAGCTTATAACATGTATTAGACTGGGGGAAAGTAGCCAAACTATTTGTAATACAAGATAGAACATAGTAAAATGAATAGTTTAACTGCCAGGAGAGAGTCTCTTTGCTCAACATGGAGAAAGTGTAGATAGTTTATGGGGGAGGAGCTCACAGAAGGCTTTCAGAGAAGGTGCCAGAACTGAAAAATACCCTCAGCCTTGACTTCCGATACAAATACCTAGTGCAAGTTTACAAACCAAATGATTCCAGTGCCTGCACGGCTGGACATGCTCTTTTAAAGGTTAGATCAGTACATGATAGAATTGAAATTGAGCATTTTCCAGGGTATGTATAAATAGGTGTTTAAAAATGACTAAGAGATTGCAAAGATGAATGGTTGTTTGGTCAAAGATTTAGAGAAAAGTTTGATGGAAATGTTGAACACACAGTTTCCAGCTCTACATTTATTTCTCTTACCAGCTCCATGTTTGGAGAATTGGACTTTCTGTCTGAGTTACGTGGTGCCCAAAGGTAGGCTGTGTTTACCGTGGAGACAAACAGTAGATCTAGGCAGCTCTCTCTTCTCTAGTGAGTCACCCAGGCAACAGCAGTGACCTAGAAAAGAGATCCGGCGTCCTTGGTGCTGGTGGCTTCTTTAGGACAGTTTCCTTTTCTTTAGTTTTCAGCTTGCGCTCAACTAGCATTTTGGCTTATTAATTCCTTCAACAATAATTATAGCTACCTCTGGGACATGTGGTTGTAAGCAAAGCCGCCTAATCTTACAGGGACAGTCAAATTCACCACTTAGATTTTGAAGGCATCTAGGAAAAATTGTTTATCAAGACGTTTAAAAACAATTTTATTAGCTCTGTGTCTGGGAAGACCTGAAAGCAGCTTTAGAATCTGATTATCGTTGTAAGTATATGTTATTCCCAGATAGCACTAAAGTCCTAAATATTACTTTGGGTTTTATTGCTTTTAAAACTCACCGTGTGTTTCAGTTTGTAGAACTTTAACATTAGCGTGTTGCAGTGCCCCCCACCCCTACCCTTTAAGGGGTCTTTCTTCCTAGAATAATTGCTATTCAGTGAACAGATATAAGTATTTTTGTGAAACTGATGAATTTTTTTCCCCAAAGTTAAGCTGAAGGTGTCCCATTTGGTTGATGCCTTAGGTGTCTCGAATTTGGCATATTCAATTATGCCTAGCTAATATGAATCATGATAATAGCCTATATCATGTCTTCTATTTACTCGTGACCTGCAAGAATTGTATTTCCCATGAGTAACAACGATGTGGGCATAGACCATCCCAATCTAAATACTTTTTTGTGCCGTTTGGAAAAACTTGCTGATGTTGGAAGTGCACATCTCTGTATTCTTATGCGTGAGCATCGTCAGGCCCGGAACAAGTTAGGGGACTTTTCTGTTTCGATGTAGGACTGAAGCGCTGATGAACTGCTCTTTCTTGCTTTTGCCCATGCCCGGATCATGTTGAAATGCCTGTGAGATATTGGGCTTTCTGGATATTCCTCATCGGGAAGCATTCTTCTATGCCTGGAGCACTTGGATTATATTCTGCATCAGAGCCGAGATCCTGCCTCCTCACAGTCGTGACGGGCGTCTCTACTCCCCTTTTGCTGAATTTCAGAAGCTTAGCTTAGATGATTCTCACCCTTCAGTTCTGCTAAGGAAATATTTTTCAACCTTTATTAAGAACTTACAGTGTGCTGGGTGTCTCCATGCTGTACCTGGTGTGATGCGTTGCATCTTCAGCGACTCTGTGAGGTAGGTACTGTGTTCATTACTCCACATTTCAGACGAGGAAGTTGAGACGCAGAGGATTTAAGGACATCGCCCAGTGCAGAGGTTGCCTGGTAAGTAGCAGAACCAGGATTTGGACCCAGGATGACTGGCATCCAAGGCTTTATCCTTTGAGCGTTTCCCTCAATGCCCACTGGACATTTGGACATGGTGCCATTTCTGGGAAATGCTGTTGTCTAGAAGTTAACTTCTCTTGGGAGGAAGTGTGGGCGACTGGCCTACTTTTGGCCTTGAGAGAGTCTGACCTCTTTCACCTAATAATTGTGTGTTGTTCGGCATGCGTTTCTGTCAGGATTCAACAGGAGGAACAGAACCAGTAGGAGATCTGTATGCTAAGAGATTTATTGCCAGGAATGGGCTTACTCAACTGTGGGGGCAGGCGAGGCAAGACTGGAGCCCTAGGCCAGCCATGTAGCGAGGCAGGTGGGCAGCGGTCCAGAGGCAGAACAGTGGCTGTGCCGCAGGAGGCCGCCTCCGCTCTGTTTCTAAGGCCTGCCGACTGATTACATCAGGCCCACCCAGGTCGGCCAGGGTCGGCTGGGGACTTCAACCACATTTACATGATACCTTCCCAGCAACTCTTAGATTAATGTTTGACGGAGCAACCAGGGGCTGTAGCCTAGGCAAGCTGACACAGCAAAAAGACCATCACAGCGAGTTACTTGCTTTCTCTGAGCCTGTTTCCCCGTATGCCAAACCACCACCAGAGGCATGTGCCGATCGGATGGATCGTATAAAGGAAGGTATGTGAGCGGTGTAGCTCCCGGCAGGTGAGGATCCAGTGAGAGGTTATCTGTGGTGGTGGTAGAGGTGGGAGTGGTTGTGGCCTCACCTACAGTAGTGACTTAATCCCTGTTTTGTCACCTGCCTCTCCTCTGTCCCTCTTACTTGGGCTCCACTTTGTCTGCACTGTAATATGGTCACAGTGAGTAAGTTCCTTGCTGTTATCTCTTTGGCATTTCTGTTTAACATGCCAGCCAGACATTTGCTTTGAGAATGTGAAGATGGCATATTTTGAGGAGGCCTAGTCAATCTGCTAGATACAATTTGAATCCAAAGAGATGCTGATAGGGCAATATCAAAGAAGATTAAACTTAACAGTAACAAAAGAGCCCATACCTAAATATAAGAGAATGCAAATGTATGAAATGATAAAGAAGTGGCTTAACAAAAACCTATGGAAAACAGATTTGGGGTTACTCGAGGAACATCCTGTGTGGGACACTGGAGACTCACACAGCAGTCCCTCCATCAGTATGATAAAGGGCAAATAATTCAGTCAGCTGTGGAACTCTCTTTCTTGGAAAAAAAAGGAGTAATGTTAGACCATCTGGAATGTAGGTAACAGTACTAAGATTATGTAAATGAATGAATCATCAGTGTAAAATGAAGGCCCAATATGTAAAATAAAAGCAAATGCACTCTTACAATCAAAGTGTAATCAGAACATTAGCAATAAAACTTCTGCTCTCTTCTCTGTAGACTAGACAACTCCTGGGTGTTGTATTCCAGTCACACCACACATCAAAGGGTCTTTAGCAATCCAGACTTCTCCAAAGACTTCCCATTCCACCTTGCAGTTGGCTTATTTCTGTACTTATCTGACTGAATTATTTGAGAATGAATGCCATATCTGCTACTCATGTTTGCATCCTCTCTAGCTTCTAACATGATTCCTTGCACAATAGTAAGTATTCAAAAACTTGCAACTGAATTGGGGACTTATTAGACAGGACTGTTGGATAAACATGACAGAGAGATTTTTTTGGCCTTCCATGAAGCACGTTTTTCAGATAATTGAAATGTCCTAAAATTATACAGATTACAATGAGATAGCACAACACCTTCATTGTAATGTATATAAAAAGGCTGACAGTGTCAACTGTTGGTGAGAACGTGAAGCAACTGGAACTTTCAGACAGAACTTCCAACTGCGGGTGGAAATGGCACAAGCATTTAGGGACATAGTTTGGCAGTTTTTCAAAAAGTTAAATACATGTCTACCTCACAAACCCTTGTACATCGAAGTGTTTACCCAAGGTAATTGAATACATTTGTCTACCCAAAGCTTGTACGTGAATATTTGTAGCAGCCTTATTTACAATAGCCAAAAATTGGAAACAAACCAAATAGCCATCAGCAAATGAATTAAATGGATAAACAAAATATGATATCCACCCTGTGGAATATTACTAAGCAACAAAAGGAACAAACTGCCAATGCGTGAAACAACATAGGCCAACCTCAAAATCATTCTGAGTGAAAGAAGCCAGACTCAAAAAGGCCTCATGTTGTATGATTCTATTTATATAAGAATCTAGAAAATGCAAAATAGTTATATAACAAAAAACAAGCCAGTTTTGCCAGGGGTTGGGGCTGGGGGGAAGGATTGACTTTCCCCAGTTCTTTTAATGTCCTAATTTTATGGTGGTTTTGATATACAGAGATCTGAACTTTTTAATGTGGTCATTTCTTTTACGGTTTTTACCTTTGGCATCTTACTTTGAAAGTCCTCACTTTTGGTAAATATTCACATATATATTTTTCTTTTTCTTTTATGAATTTACTTCCCTATGTTTACCTCATTCATCTATTACAAATTTATTTTGGTAAGAATGGGGAAATATAGATCTAATAACTTCCAAATAGTTAAGGAATTGACCTAATTCTAGTTACTGAATAACCCATCATTTCCCTAATTGTTGAGTGTGGGTGATGTGTCCAGGTTTGTGTTAAACTGGAAATAGAAACATGGTCCCTGCCTCAAGGAGCCTGTGTCTGGTGAGGGAGACTGACTAGTAAAGAGATAATCACAGTGACGTGGGATGAGCTCAAGGATGGCACCGTACGTACAAGGGGCCTCACGAGATTGGCAGGTTTTGGAAGCAGTGGTTGGAGGAGGTCCTTGTAGGAGATAACATCTGGCCTCTGTCTTGACAGGTAAGTTTAGGTTAACCTGATTTGGGACCAGGGCACTTCAGGTAAGGGAAAGGTGTGCCCAGAGGAGCAGAGCCATGGGGAACGTGACATGCCTGGGAGTGTCACCCGGTGCCCTCCAGCAGTTGTGGGTCATAAGAGAGCAGCCTGGGATGAGGCTCGTGGGCAGCCTGTGTTGTGTCGTGTCATCTTAGATTCAGTGGGAGCCACAGTTGGATTCTGAGCCACGGGGGGAATAGTCAGACGTGCTGTGCAGTCGTCCCCCGACAAGTGGTCTGCGTTTGGAGAGGTCTCCTAGCACACTGCTTTTCATTCATGAGCATGGGAATTCAATGGCCACAGTTTTGACTTATGTGTTTGATTATTGATTAATGTCTCACAGGACCTTCTTCAGAAAGGGTGCAACTCATTTTTAAAATAATTTTATTAAGATTTTCATGTGGAAATCTGAATTATCTGGCACTCTGTTCCTGATTTAATCCAGCTTCGAAGCCAACCTGCCCTTAATTTGACTCAGACCTCAGTCATCTTTGAATCATACCATCATTCAATCCAACCATTTGCATGACGGCAGAAATAGAGGCACATTGGTATCCATGTGGATCTTATACCTGGTCATTAGCCCATTATACTCAATTCCGATAAGTAAGGTGCTACCTCATATCTGTCCAGCAAAACTTCATAGATTCCAAAAGGCTTCAACACTTACCTTTCTGTTCCTCCTTGAAGCTCTGTGAGCTAACTGTAGTTGGCATCATAATCTCTTGATAGATGAGGACCCCAGAGAGGGTGAGCGCCTTACCTAGAGCCGCACAGCGAGGTGGGGTGTTGGACGACAGGGCTGCTCCCTCATTGCCCTGCCACCCCGTGGTCGTTGGGGGTTGGTGCGCTCAGCGTGTTGTGTGTGGACCGCTGTTAGCGCAGCAGGGGCTTGCACTTGAGCAGGGATCCTGACGGGCACCTTCCCACGTGTGCACAGTGGGGAAGCTCTTCCCCTGGAGTCCTCAGAGATCAGCACAGCTTATCAGGGCCGCCCATGAACAAGCAGGTGCCTTTGGCAACCGTGGGCTGTCCGCTGCCACCAGCAACCACCCTTCATGGACTCGGATGCCACAGTTCTTGCCCAGACGTTACACGTGGCACCTGACTAAGGCTTCAGTCAGTTGTCCGGTGTGGCATCTAGATGTGACCAAAGCCCCACGGCGGCCACTTTCTGACAGCAGCTACCCTCCCCCTTCCCCACAAGGGCATCCTCTGCAGGCAGGTGACCCTTGGGGAAAGTTTTTTTCTTCCCTCCCTAGTACTGCACCAGCAGACCTCTTTTTTACACAGTTTAGGATAACTCAGTCTGCACTCCTGCACTTTTGATTAGAAACTCCCTGTCTTTCCTCATTAGGAAAACGTGAAAATGTTCACTGAAAGTGGCTCAGTATGTTCTCATATCTCCAGCTGCACAAAGTTCATGGTATCAGCTGTCTGTGTTCCTTGGGTTTAAAAAATAATCTAAGAAGGGCCGCGTCCATGACTCTTCAAGTAGTGGTATAAATTCAGCCTTTCAAAAACATGCCCGACAAGGGAAACAAAAGCAGAAATGAACAACTGGGACTATATCAAGCTGAAAAGCCTCTGTACAGCAAAGGACACCATCAGTAGAACAAAAAGATCCTACAGTATGGGAGAATATATTCATAAATGACGTATCTGATAAGGGGTTGACATTCAAAATATATAAAGAACTCACACACCTCAACAAAAAAAAAGCTAATAAGCCATTTAAGAAATGGGCAGAGGACATGAATAGACACTTCTCTAAAGAAGAAATTCAGATGGCCAACAGGCACATGAAAAGATGCTCCACATCATTAATCATCAGAGAAATGCAGATTAAAACCACAATGAGATATCACCTCACACCAGTGAGGATGGCCAACATCCAAAACACAAACAACAACAAATGTTGGCGAGGATGTGGAGAAAAGGGAACCCTCCTACACTGCTGGTGGGAATGCAAATTAGTTCAACCATTGTGGAAAGCAGTATGGAGGTTCCTCAAAAAACTCAAAATAGAAATACCATTTGACCCAGGAATTCCACTCCTAGGAATTTACCCTAAGAATGCAGCAGCCCATTTGAAAAGACAGATGCACCCCTATGTTTATTGCAGCACTATTTACAATAGCCAAGAAATGGAAGCAACCTAAGTGTCCATCAGTAGATGAATGGATAAAGAAGATGTGGTACATATACACAATGGAATATTATTCAGCCATAAGAAGAAAACAAATCCTACCATTTGCAACAACATGGATGGAGCTAGAGGGTATTATGCTCAGTGAAATAAGCCAAGCTGAAAAAGACAAGTATCAAATGATTTCACTCATATGTGGAGTATAAGAACAAAGAAAAAAACTGAAGGAACGAAACAGCAGCAGACTCACAGAACCCAAGAATGGACTAATAGTTACCAGAGGGAAAGGGACTGGGGAGGTTGGGTTGGAAGGGAGGGATAAGAGGGAAAAAGGGACATTATGATTAGCAGATGTAATGTTGGGGGGGCATGGGGAGGACTGTACAACTCAGAGAAGACAAGTAGTGACTCTATAGCATCTCACTACGCTGATGGACAGTGACTGTAATGGGGTTGGTGGGGGGGACCTGATGAAGGGGTAGTTTGATAACCATAATGTTGCACATGTAATTGTAGATTAATGGTACCAAAATAAATTATAAAAAAAAACATGCCCGAGGCTTGTGAATAACACAAAACTTTTTTTGGTATATATATTTTTTTCTGAATTTTAAATGTAAATAGTAGAAACCTTGACATTTTTTTGTTTTCAAAAACTTTCAAGGAAATATAAATGTATTAACTATGGTTTTTATTTTCTGTCTTTTGATGCGTTGACATCCGGGACCTTACTCGTGCTGGAGGGGCTGCTCCCTCCCAGATCAGCCTGTTACTAGAGATGGTACCCAGACTAGAAGTGAGGCTGGCGTGTGTTTGGGCCTTATCGCCATTTCCGGACATTCCTTACTGTCACTTAATTACCTTCGTTTAGGTTTTCTGTTTGTTTCACCCTCTTCTATCCTTTGAATCATCTACCCACCTCCAGGATGCTGTCCCTTGTAATCCTAGACATTTTCCTCTCTTGTCCCACCTCCTGACGCCCTCATGGCCAACTGGTCCTTCTCCTCTTTTCCGACATACCCTGTCCTCCCTTCCCTGCAGTAGCCCCTTGAGTGCCTCGTAGGTGGACCCTTGAATCAGCTGGAATTCTGTACCTCTGAATCCCCAAGTCTGACCGTCTCCCTGCTGATCATGGTCTCATATTTTTATGACTCTCCTACTTACACAGACATTCCACCCACGTCCCTGTTCTTTCAGCTCCTTCCCGGAATCTCTCGCTTTCCTGCCAGCCTGTACTTTGTGAAGAGCCACTGTAAGCCTCACTTATTCATTTGTCCTCTTGGCCTTCTGCATACTTCCCTGGCAAGTGCACGGCCTCGAGCAAGTAAAACCAATTCTTTTCTCTGTTTTAATTCTCCAACTGTATTTGATCGTGGAAAAAAATCACATGCCAGCAAAGCTGTACATACTTGGACTCTAGGAGTGTATGGTTTCCCCTTGACCATTTAGAACTCACCAGAAATTAACAGAGAGTCTTAAAATAAAAATTAGAGATAATGAGCCTAACTACATTTTAGTTTGTGAAGTCTAGCATAGGTATACTTGGTCCCAGGGTTTTCCACCAGGGTTCCTTTCTCACCATATCTGAACCTTCCTCCCCTAAAATGATTTCATCTAAAGAACCATCCTCAGGACTTCCCTGTTAGACATCTTGCTATTTTTGAAGCCAAGGCCAAGAGTGTAAAATTTCCTCCTTACAGTTACGTAGAAGAGGTCAGTCCTTCTGTGATGTCTCAGCATCATGTCTGTGGTGTGTGGTGACCCATCCACACCCAGTTGGGACCCTGATCCCATGTGAAAGGGTTCCTGGTTTTACATGTCAGTGCTTGGCAGCAAAGCCTGATTTTCCCAGCCAAGCTGGAAAGGGTTCCCTCCAAGTACAGTTTTCATTACTAAATAAACAGGAAATGGTAAGAAGCCAGCCGTTCATGTTAGGCAAAGGTGGAATGCATTAGGATGAAAGTTGTAGCTGTTGATAGGAAGACTGATTCCTGGTAGGAGAACAGCAAATGGTAAGAAGCAGCTGGTCATTTTCCAAATTTGTCTTCATCTTTGAGAAGGTGATATTAAATGGTGGGACTTTAAAATATTGCTGGATTGATTACCATCCCCAGTGAGATGCATGTAGAACGCAGCAAGATTTAGTGCTAATCTCATTCTAAATCAAACTACAAACCTCCTTGGTAAAAGACAATCACAGTGTCTTTATTCAATCTAAATTCTGGATTATTTTACTGAGGGTTAAACAACACATATTACATTTGCCATTGAGAAGTGACCCAATTTGGCAAGGAAAGACAATATCAAAATACTAAAAGCAAACACCGCCAAAATGAATTACATAAAAGCGGAGCTATATTTCAATTCCTAACGCATGGTCTCATCTTCTAAATAAGTATATGTGGAGGCTGAAAGTGCATGGGAAGGTCAGAAATGAAACCTTTACTCTTTAAATTAGGAGTTACCTCCTAACAAATAAAAACCCACTATATGAAGATTGAATTGCTTCCAAAGAACAGATCCTTTCATCCAGAATGAATTAGTCCCACGAATCCATATTTTCCTTTTGGTAACAGAAGCCCTCTGTCTTGAATACACTTCTACTGACATAGCCAAACTTGAAGGGCACAACTAATGATGGGGCAGGACGCCCCCACCCAGTAAGGAACATAAAAATAAAGACCCTTAGAGCTTCAGATTTTGTCCTTGTGAAAAGAATATTATTCTACCCGCCTAAGGATGGTCCACTTCTTGTTTTAAGGGTTAATACGGAAGTCAGATCAAAACGGGGAGATCATGAGGGAGAGGAGAAAAAAACAATCTTTTATTTCTAATTGAACATATGAGGGAAAGAGTGTGTTTTCTTGTGTGTGTGTCAGAAGGGTGGCGGGGATGGAAGGGGTCTGGTACTATACACACCAGCGTGTGCTGGGGTTCAGCATTGGTGAACTTTTCCTGTTGATTTGCTATTTCATCTAAGAGATTCCCCACATTTTTCTGTGGAGACAGATGTCCCGCCATTCAGGACCCATTAGAATGAAGTCCAGGAACTGAAACCATAAGCACTCTCGAGTGGTGCCTGGTGGGCCTGGATCATGCCCTGGAAGAGTGTACAGGCCTGGAGGTCCTGGACACCCATACGTCAGAAACTGAGTTCCCAAGTGGCCAACAATCCGTGGTAAAATTATTCTCCCCCTTTCTTTATTGTGACGTCTGTTATACAGACGATTTAAACAATTGTAGGTGTAGTTTAAGGAATAAAACCAGCAAATGTCTGTGAGCTCACATCCAAGTTAAGAAGTGGAACGTAAATTACTGTAAGCCCCTGTGTGTCCCTCACCGACTGTATCCTCCTTTCTTCCCCAAAGAGATTTCTGCCCTTTGTGTTAACTGTCCCCTTGTTTTCCTGTATGGGTTGGCGACCTATGTAAATATCACTAAAAACGTATTTGGTTGACCTGTTTTTGAACTTTATATCAATTAAAAAAAAACACGTTATGGGGTTTAGGTTGTGACTTTTTTTGGTCCAGCATTATTATTTTGAGATTCATCCATGTTCATCAGTATTACCAGTACTTCAACCATTTTTACTGCTGTTGGTATTCCATTCAGAGAACAATTTATCCATCTGTTGATGGAAATTTAAATAGTTCCCAGTTTTCTCAGGTTTTAGTTTTTGTTCGATTACAAGCAGTGCTGCCTATTCATTTCTTGCACACGTCTCCTGATACATGCTAAGGGTTCTCTGTGTGCCTAGGAATGGAAGGCTGAATCATGCTGCAGGCGTATGTTCAGCTGTATTGGGTAATGCAGAAAGGGCTTCCCAAGGGGTAGGAGCCATCTGCATCCCCACCCACAGGGCATAAGCATTCCCATCACCCTACGTCCTCACTTCCACTCGGTATTGTCCGGCTTCTCCAGTGTAGCCATTAGATGGGTATGTGGTGGCATATCGCTATGGTTCACTTTGATTTTCCTGGTTACTAATTGAGAGATTGAGTATCTTTTTATTTGTGTATTGACAACTGGAATTCTCATGTGAAGTGCCCATTAAAGTCTTATATCCAGTTTTTGATTGCGATATTGGTCCTTTTCTCATTGATGCAAAGGCATTTTTTTATACAGTCTAGATATTAACCCATTGTTGTTTATCTGTGTGACAAATGGCTTCTAGTTTGTGGCTTGTGGTTTCCTTCTCTTGATGGTGTGTTTAGATCAACCGTAACTTTATGAAGGTTGGATTGATCAGTCTTTCCTGTATTATTTCTACTTTTCAAGTTTTGGGAAGTTCTTTCTTCTCCAATAACATAAAGATATTCTCTGTTTTTTACCTTTTACCTTTAGATCTTCAATCCAATGAATTGGTTTTCATATTTTGTATAAGGTAGGGAGTCCAGTTTTATTCTTTTCCATAGAGAAAACCAATTGGCCCAGGACCATTTATTAAAAAGTGGTTTTCCCCACATTGATATGGAATTCCACCTCAGGCATTTCGCAGGTGTCCCTACCTACATGTCTGGGCTCTTCTTTTCCTTTGGTCTATCTATTCTATACCAATACCATTCTGTCTTACTTTCTATAGCTTTATAATGTCCTGATAGGGCAAATCCTTCCACCTTACCTTAGCACTTCTGTCTATTTTATATTATATAAATATATAAATATATTTATATTGTGTAAATATGTATAATCATATATATTTTATATACATTCTATATAAAAAAAGTATCTTGAAAGGAATTGCACACTTATTACAGGAGAATTGACATCTTTATGATATTGAGACCTTCAATCCATAAGTGTGGTATGTCTTTCCAGTTATTTGAATCTTTTTTAATGCTTTAAATAAATTTTTAAATAATTTTCTCCATAAAGATCTTATATATTAGATTTATTTCTTAAGTACTCTATTTTTTTGAGGTTATTATCATATCTTTCAATACAATTTGTTGCTGGTGGATAGAAAGGCAACTGATTTTTTTTTAAGGACACATTTATTCAGTGTCATGATCAGACTGTTAGCATTTACCAATCAACGGTATGGGTACAAAAAAAAATCTACATTAAAACCCTTCGTTGGAATGCTTTACACTTTCTGCAGAACAGAAACTAAAATAACCTATTATACGTAAGTCACAAATATAGTCCTTGGGTTTTTTTGCCCATACACGTGACTGCTGTAACCTGTAGCTTCCCTGTCACTTCTCTGGCTCTCCTCTCCCTAAGCTTTGTTTCCTGGCAGTTATTAAAACCTTTTGCCACTTCTCTAGCTACTTACTGCTGCTTCCAGAACCACTGTAGCCACCTTGGTTTCATAGTTTGGCTAAGTATTGGCCCCACACCAGAAAGGCCAGAGCTTCTCCACAGTTTCCTCCTTTCATGGGTCCAAAATTCGAAGATCGATTGTAATTGCCAAAATCACTGGGGCTTCCACCACCTCCAAAATTGCTTCCAGCATTACCAAATCCATTACAGCCATTCCCCCCCCACCATGTCCACCACCAGCCTGGCTGTCACAAAAGCACCTTGACCACTGAAGTTTCCTCCATGACTAAAGTTGTTGTTCCCAACAAAACCACCTCCACGACCAGCACCAAAGTTTCCAGAACCACTCTTTTGCATGTAGCTGTCTACTTTTCCCAACACCATTTATTGAAGAGACTGTCTTCTACCAATTGTATATCCTTGCCTTCTTTGTCATATATTAATTTACCATATAAGTGTGGGTTTATTTCTGCACTCTTTATTCTGTTCCACTGATCTATTTTTTGTGCCAGTTCCATACTGTTTTGATTATTGTAGCTTTGTGGTGTAGTTCAAAACCAGGGTGTGTGATATCCTCATACTTGTTCTTCTTTCTCAAACTTGCTTTGGCTATTTGGATTCTTTTGTGGTTCCATACAAATTTTAGTTCTGTGAAAAATGCCATTGGTATTTTGATAGGGTTTGCATTGCATCTATGGATTGCTTTGCTTAGTATGGCCATTTAAAAAATATTAATTATTCCTATCCATGAGCATGGAATAGCTTTCCATTTATTTGTTATGTTTCCAGTTTCCTTCATCAATGTCTTATAGTTTTCAGAGTACAGGTGTTTCACCTTCTTAGTTAGATTTATTCCTAGGTATTTTATTCTTTTTGGTGCAATTGTAAATTGGATTGCTTTCTAATTAATTTTTCTGCTAGTTTGTTATTTGTATATAGAAATGCAACTTATCCATTTATTGATTTTGTATCCTGCAATATTACTGAATTCACTTATTAATCCAAATAACTTTTTGGTGGAGTCCTTAGGGTTTTCTATATATAGTATCATGTCATCTGCAAATAGTGACAATTTTACTTCGTCATTAGCAGTTTGGATGCCTTTTATTTTTTTCTCTTATCTGAATGCTGTGATAGGACCTCCAGTACTAGACTGAATAGAAGTGTCAAAGAGTGGACATCCTTGTTGTTCATTATCTTAGAGGAGAAGTTTTCAGTTTTTCATCACTGCGTATAATGTTAGGTATAGATTTGTCATATATGACTTTTATTATGTAGGGGTATATTCCTTCTATACCCACATTGTTGAGAATTTTTATCATGAATGGATGGTGAATTGTATCAGATACTTTTTCAGCATCTATTGAGATGACCTTATGGTTTTTATTCTTTTGTTAATGTGATATATCACATTGATCATCTGTGGATTTTGAATTGCTTTGGCTATTTGGGGTATATTGCATCCCTGGAATAAATCCCACTTGGCCTTGGTGAATGATCCTTTTGAAATATTTTGGAATTCAGTTTGCTAATATTTTGTTGAGGATTTTTACATCTGTGTTTACCAGGGATACTGGTCTGTAATTTTCTTTTTTTGTAGTGTCTTTGGTATCAGGGTAATGCTGGCCTTTAGACTGAATTTGGAAGCTTTCCTTCCTCTTCAATTTTTTGGAATAGCAGAGAAGGAGAGGTATTAATTAACTCTAAATGTTTGGGAGATTTCTCCTGTGAAACCATCTTATCTGGTCCTGGACTTTCATTGTTAGGGTTTTTTTTTTTCTTAATTACCAACTCAATTTCATTACCTGTAAGTGGTCTGTTTAGATTTTTTATTTCAGTCTTGGTTCAGCCTTAGAAGATTTATGATTTTAAGAATTTCCATTTCTTTTAAGTTGCCCAGTTTTTTGGCAAATAATTTTTCATAGTAATCTCTTAAAATTGCATTTCGGTGGTTCATTTGTAACTTTTCTTTCATTTCTGATTTTATTGAGTCCTCTTTTTTTTCTTATTGAGTCTAGCTAAAGGTTTATCAATTTTGTTTGTTTTCAAAGAATCAGTTGATCTATTGTTCTTTTTTTTTTTAGTTTTTCAGTTATTTCTGTTCTGACCTCTGTTATTTCCTTTCATCTACTGACTTTGAGTTCATTTTTCCTTTTTTTAGTTTCTTTAAGTGTAGCATTAGATTATTTGAGGCTTTTCTTGTTTCTTGAGGTAAGCCTGCATCTCTGTAACTTCCCTCTTAGAACTACTTTTGCTGTATCCCAAAGAGTTTAAACTGTTGTGTTTCTATTTTTATTACACTCCAAGTATTTTTTGATTTCCTCACTGACCCATCGATTGTTTAGTAGCATGCTGTTTAGCCTTCATGTGTTTGGTTTTTCAGTTTTTTATGATTGATGTCATACTGGCATAGTTAGAAAGATGCTTGGTATGATTTTTTAAATTTAGTGAGACTTAAATCTTAAATTTACTGAGACTTGTTTTGTGACCTAACATGTGACTTATCCTGGAGAATGCTCTGTGTGCAATTGAAAAGAATATGTATTCTGCTATTTTATGATGGGATGTCCTGCATATATTTATTAAGTCCAAATAGTGCAACATGTCATTCAAAGTTATTGTTTCCTTATTGATTTTTCTGTCAGGATGATCTATCCATTGATATAAGTGGGGTGTTAAAGTCCCCTATTATTATTGTATTACTGTCAATCCCTCCCTTTATGTTTGTTAACATTTGCTTTATATAATTATTGCTCTTCTGTAGTGTGTGTATTTATAGTTGTTATATCTTCTTGCTGGATTTAGCTCTTAATCATCATATAATGTCTTTGCCTCTTTTTACAGTCTTTGTTTTAAAGTCCATTTATCTAATATAAGTAGTTCTATTCTAGCTTTTTAAAATTTCTATTTGCATGGAATATATTTTTTCATCCCTTCACTTTCAGGCTGTGTGTGTCTTTACATCTGAAGTTAGTCTTCTGCAGACAGTGTACAGATGGGCCTTGTTTTTGTCCATTTACATTTAAAGTAATTATTGTGTTCTTTAGAAAATATGCATGAAAGAAATGTGCTCATGAAATTTATTTTTTAAATCCTTAGAACATTAAAATTATGATGCTAGTTTATTACTATTTTTGCCTTCCTTTTTTTTCCTGGAAAAATATCTTGCCATAGGCTTCAGAATTTCTAGTCTTTTAAATGAACCTATGTTTAGCTGTTTTTATCTGCATTGTTTTAATTTTATTTCACTATTTCTGGTACTACTTTAATGATTTCCTTTTTTCTAAGTTATCAGATTTATTTTACTGATCTTTTTCTTATTTCTTAAATTATCAACTCAATAAATTTCTATCTTAATTTTTTAAATATTTAGAATTAAAATATCTCTCTAAGTAATGCTTTCACTGTCCCCACACATTTTGATGTATAATACTTTTATTATTATTTAGTCTCATAATTTTATAATTTTACATTTGAATTTTTCCTTGTCCCAATGAGTTATTTGTGTATATCTTAATTTCCAAAGATATAGGGATTTTCTGGTTATCTTTTTGTTATGTGTCTAGCATATATACACTTTAGTTAGAAAATGTTTTACGTATGATATCAATCTTTTGAAAATGTTGAGACTTACTTGCTTTTTTGGTCCAGTATATTGTCAGTTTTTATAAATGCTCCATGAATGCCCCAAAACAGTGCTGGATTTGAAGCTCTTAGGTGTAGTGGTCTATAAATGTCTCGTCTATCAAGCTTGTCCACTGTGTGGATTAAATTGTCTGTATCATTATTTTTGAATGCTCAGTCTATCAGTTACTGCTAGAGATGTGTTAAAAATCTCCCACTGTTATGGTAGATTTATTGCTTTCTCATAAGTATTTCTTATATATTTTCAATTTGTGTTATAAAGTACAAATGACTTTAAACTTATTTACACATTTTAGTATGAGAAATATAATTATTCAGGGAGGCCCATCTGGACTATAGATTATTTTCAGTGATTCTGATTTTTATATTTTATAAAACATTTAATAAACCACTTTAGGCAAAAAGGATTTTACAATCATTTTTAGCAACTCAGTGTTAAATATGTTCATGTCCCTTGACCTTGTTAACTCATTTCTGGGATACTATCCAAAAGAAATAACCAGAAGATGAAAGGAAATAACCCTTAGATTAAAAACCTTATGTACCACAATACATATTTTGTGGATGAAGAAATGTGTGTAACCATGATTTGAACAATAGAAGAGGGTTAAGGAGCTCTGACACATCTACATGATGATGTATTATGCAGCCATCAGAATCACTGATGCAGAATTTGTAATACTACTGTGAAGTTATTTTCAAAATGATACATAAAGTAGAATATACAGTGACTTCAAATATACAACTATAGAAAAATTCTAAATTGTAACATCAGTTGGTAATACTTGGTTTTGCACCTTCCTTTCTACTCTTTTCTACAATATTCATATCTTTTTTAGATTTCTAACTAATTAATCTTTTATTCTGTGGTGTTAATTTAGTTGGTATTTTTCAAACATCACGATAGAAAAGCCATTTAAACTGTGTGGTATGGACATGTATAAAGTAAGTTAACTCTGACAACAAGATGTCCTTTTGTGCCTTCTCTCTTGTAGGTAGAGTGCGGAGAGAAGAGAACCAGGGCATTGCTCCCCTGGCTTCCAGTCATGTGAGCCCTTGGACAAAACCAACAGCCATTGGATCTTTCAGCCCACATGTGATGGAGTTCCCAAGAAAACGAAAAGGAAGTAATTCAGAACCATCTCAGTAAGTGAATTTGTTCCTGTAACCCCATGATATCTTTGACTCTAGGGAAAAGAGAAAGATTACTTTTAAAATCATTAGTTATTTTCAATTACATAATAACATTTGGATAGGGGCAATTATTTATCCACCCAACTGTTACTTCTGTCATTAACTTTTCCATCTGACTCTGAAGGTTATTAGGTATCCAGGAGGGTCAAGTGGAGTCTGAAAGACGTAGTAACTAACATAAAGCTAATTCGCTTAATAATTATGATCATGGCAAGATGCTTACCTCTCTAATGGAAATACCTAACCATGAGGAGGACATTTTCCTGCATGTCTGGCTTAAAATAATAATTACCACTTTGCTTCTCCCCTTACTCATCATTTATATAATAACCAACCCATGGTTAATCATATAAAACTCTTATTTTCCATATTTATTAAGCCAAGTAGATAATAAAGTCAATGTTGAGAATACCTAGTATCTCCTTGTTTCTCCTAATGTAGCTTGCAGCCCCAAATATTCTTTAACGACCTCCCCAAATCTAGGTTTTATATGGTGAGAATAACAGGGCAAAATAAATATATGAATCGAGAAAATTTATTTGAGGCTGGCACTTTACGTAAATGGGACAGCTAATGATAGTTCACTATCATTGATGAAGGGAAAAATCCTGAGTAGGGAGGTAAGATGAAGATAATGAAACATCACAGCTCTTTTTAACTCAGTTCTCCCCAGTACACTTTATAATTTAGCCTTAGTTTCTGACACAGCGAATCAGTGTTATTTAAAGGTAAGCATGCACTTCCCAGGCCATGTTAAAAACGGCTTGCCGGTTATCGACTGTTTTTGGTTATCTCTATTCTCGTAGACTTCCATCCGTGTGACGAACATAAGAAACTGCAGTTGGCCAGGTGATCTGTCTAGAACTGTTTGCTTTTTTACATCCTAAATGATCGGTTGGTCCCTACTCACCTCAGGTTATAAGTGACTGTTAGTCTTTTTATTCAGAATCGTAAGCACCATTGTTCTTAGTATTTAAGATTGTGGCTATTGAAGGGGGTACAGTACGAACTAGAGGGAACGCAATTTTATGTCACATGGGGCATGATTAAGACCTTATGGTGGTTTGGGGACTGACAAAATGGGAGGGAAATACTAGAAACATGCAAAGTACTGACAGATATTATTTTTTGTCAGAAGGCAACACTAAGATTACTTAGTCGATCGCCCACATTTTAGAAGATGAGGAAGCCAGGGCTCATAAATATCCAGTGGCTTGCCCAACATTACACAACTAGGTAGAATGCTTGATTGTTTCTGTGGTAGTGTCTCCATCCACCCTGCTTCCTGTCAGTCTGCAACTAGACAGGTTAGGGTACTTTTAGCATGTGGAGACACTCATGCTGTTCATTCCTGGAAGGTCTGGGTAGGCGTGACCCAAGGCCTCCTTCCTTCCTGGTCAGGAATCATGACAGAAAAAGTGGTGAAAAAGCTTTTCAGAATAGGATAGAAACATCAACAGCCAGTGGCAGCAGGTAAGTCCTGGGCTGTCACTGGACACGATTCCTACTTGCAGAGGGCATGTAGTGGCAGGAGAAAATATGGACACCACTGATTTGCTCATTTCTATCCTAGAGTTTCTGCATTCTCACCCAGCCCTCCTTTCATCCCACCATTTTCCATTCTCTCTAAGGAAATAATGGATGTCAAAGTACTTTATGTGTTTTAAAAATACTGGTTGTATAACATCCTTCCCAGAGACTCAGGGCATGTAAGTCAGTCAGTAGATGAGGAGTTGATTCCATTGATGGAGCTTCAGAGTGCTGGGTATTTTTAAACAAAGGATGTTCTACAATGTTTATCCTTTCTATAGCACTGTTGGTTTTGAATAGAGAGCTGCTTTTTAAAAGCATCATTGGTAAAGATTCCCTGGAATATAATCATTAAACATATTTGCTGCAATAAACATAGGCATGCATATACCTTTTCAAATTTGTATTGTTGTTTTCTTTGGGTAGATTTCCAGAAGTAGAGTTTCTGTATCATACGGTATTTCTATTTTTAAGTTTTTGAGGAACCTCCATACTGTTTTCCATAGTGGCTATACCAGTTTACATTCTACCAACAGTGTACAGGGTTCCTTTTTCTCCACATCCTCACCAACACTTGTTATTTCTTGTCTTGTTGGTATTAGTCATTCTGACTGGTGTGAGGTGAGATCTCATTATGGTTTGGATTTGCATTTTGCTGATTATTAGTGATGTGGAGCATCTTTTCAGGTGTCTGTTGGCCATCTGTGTGTCTTCTTTGGAAAAATGTCTGTTCAGGTCCTCTATGCATTTTTTAATCAGCTAATTTTTTCTTTTTTGGTGTTTAGTTGTATGAGTTTTTTTAATAAATATTTTGGATATCAACCCCTTATCAGATATATCATTTGTGAATATATTTTCCTATTCAGTAGGTTGCCCTTTTTGTTTTATTGATGGTTTCCTTGATTGTGAAGAAGGTTTAAGTTTGATATCATCCCATTTACTTATTTTTGCTTTTGTTTCCCCTACCTGGGAGATATAACTAGAAAAAAAAATTGCTAAGGCCAATGACCCAGAGTTGCTGCCTATGTTTTCTTTTAGGAGTTTTATTGCTTCAGGTCTTACATTTAGATCTTCATTCCATTTTGTGTTCATTGTAAGAAAGTGGTCCGGTTTTATTCCTTTGCATGTAGCTGTCCACTTTTCCCAAAACCATTTATTAAAGAGCTTGTGATTTACCAAGAGATTGTATATTCTAGCTCCCTCTGTAGTAGACAATTGACCATATAAATATGAGTTTATTTCTGGGCCCTGTGTTCTGTTCCATTGATCTATATGTCTATTTTTGTGCCAGTACAATACTGTAGCTTTTAGTATAGTTTGAAATCAGGGAGTGTGATATCCTTATACTTGTTGTTCTTTCTCAAGATTGCTTTGGCTACTTGGGGTCATTTGTGGTTCCATACAAATTTTAGGATTATTTGTTCCAGTTCTGTTAAAAATGCCATTGGTATTTTGGTAGGGGTTGCATTGATTTATACATTGCTTTGTCTACTATGGACACTTTTATATTAATTATTCAAATCCTGAGCATGGTATGTCTTTCCATTTATTTGTATCATTTTCAATTTCTTTCATTGATATCTTATAGTTTTTAGAGTACAGGTCTTTCACCACCTCCATTAAATTTATTCCTAAGTATTTTATTCTTTTTGGTGCAATTGTAAATGGAATGTTTTCTTAATTTCTTTCTGCTAGTCAGAAATGCAACAGATTTCTGTATATTGATTTTTTATCCACAACTGTATTGAATTAATTTATTCTAATAGTTTTTGGTGCAGTCTTTATATATTATGTATCATGTCATCTGCAAATAGTGACCATTTTACATCTTCCTTACCAATTTGGATAGGATTTGTTTACCAATTTGTTTTTCTTGTCTGATTGCTGTGCTAGGACTTACAGGGCTATTTTGAATGAGTGGTAAGAATGGGCATCCTTGTTTATTAAGTCCTAATCTTAGAGAAAATCTTTCAGCTTTTCACCATTAAATATGATGTTAGGTGTGGGCTTTTCCTATATGGCCTTTATTATGTTGGGGTATGTTCCCTGTATACTCACTTTGTTGAGAGTCTTTATCATGATGAATTTTGTCAAGTGACTTTTGTGCATTTAGTGAGATGATCATAACATTTTATCCTTCCTTTTGTTAATATGGTATATCACATTGATTAATTTGCAAATTTAACCATTCTTGCATCTCTGGAATAATTACCATCTGATCATGGTGATGATCCTTTTAATATATTTTTGAATTTATTATTTTGTAGAGAATATTTTCACCTATATCCATCAGGATTTTGGTCTGTAATTTTCTTTTTTGTAGTGCCTTTGGTATCAGGGTAATGCTGGTCTCATAGAATTAATTTGGAAACAATTTTTCCTCTTACTTTTTTGTGGAATAGTTGGAGAAGGATAGGCATTAGCTCTTCTAAACTTCACCTATGAAGCCATCTGGTCCTAGACCTTCATTGGGAGTTTTTTGGTTACCAGTTTAATTTTGTTATGGATAATCAATCTATTCAGATTTTCTATTCCTGATTCAGTCTTGGAAGACTGTATGTTTCTAGGAATTCATCCACTTCTTCTAGGTTGTCCAATATTTTTTTGGTGTATAATTGATTATAGAATTCTCTATTCTTTTAATTTCTGTGGTATTGCTTGTAACTTTTCTTTCATTTCTGATTTGAGCCTCCTTTTTTTCTTGATTAGTTTAGCTAAATGTTAAATCAATTTTCTTGATCTTTTCAAAGAACCAGCTCTTAGTTTCAATGACTTTTCTGTTGTTTTCTTAGTCTCCATTTCATTTATTTCTGCTCTCATCTTTATTATGTCCCTCCTTCTACTTTTTCTAGTTCCTTTAGTTATAAGCTTAGATTGTTTATTTGAGATTGTTCTTGTTTGTTGGGGTAGGCCTGTATTCCTATAAACTCCCTTAGAACTGCTTTAGCAGCACCCAAAGATTTTGAACCATTATGTTTGTTTTCATTTGTCTCCATGTATTTATTTCCTCTTTGATTTGTTCATTAACCCATTAGTTGTTGAGTGGTGTGTTGTTTAGTCTTCATGTGTTTGTGTTTTTTCAAGTTTTTTTCTTATGATTAATTTCTAGCTTTATTGTGTTGTGATCAGAAAAGATGCTAGACAGAATTTCAGTCTTTTTAAATTTACTGAGACATATGCCTAACCTGTGATCTATCCTGGAGAACATTCCATGTACCCTTGAAAAGAATGTGTTTTCTGCTGATTTTGGATAATGTTCTACTTGTTAAGTCCATATGTTTGAATGTGTTTTTCTTAAAAAAATTTTTTTTATTAAGGTATCATTGATATACACTCTTATGAAGGTTTCACAAGAGAAACAATGTGGTTATTACATTCACCCTTATTATTGAGTGCCCCCCCATACCCCACTGCAGTCACTGTCCATCAGTGTAGTAAGATACCACAGAGTCCCTATTTGTCTTCCTGAGCTACACTATGAATGTGTTTTTCAAAGCCACTATTTCCATATTGATTTTCTGTCTGGATGGTCTATCTATTAATATAAGTGGGATGTTAAAGTCCCCTGCTATTATTGTATTACCACTGATTTCTCCCCTTATGTCTGTTAATATTTGCTTTATACATTTAGGAGCTCCTGTGTTGGGTGCATAGGTATTTACAATTGTTATATCCTCTTGTTGGATTGATCCCTTTATCATTAAGTAATACCCTTCTTAGTCTCTTGTTACATTTATGTTTTGAAGTCTGTTTTGTCTAAGTATTGCTACTTTAGCTTTTTTTTTCTTTTCTTGCTTCCATTTCAGTGGACTTTTTCCATTGCTTCAGTCTGTGTGTCTTTAGGTCTGAAGTTAGTCTCTTGTAGGCAGTGTATAGATGGGTCTTATTTCTTTAATCTACTCAGCCACCCTATGTCTTTTTATTAGAGCATTTCTCCATTTACATTTAAAGCAACTATTGATAGGTGTGTACTTATTGCCATTTCGGTTATTGTTTTTTGGCCTTTGTGTAGTTCTTCTTTGTTCCTTTTTTCTTGATCTCTTCTCTTATGATTTCATTATTTATTTACCGTTACCCTTGGATTCATTTCTATTTTTTGCATATATTATAGGTTTTTGGTTTGTGGTTACTGTGAAGTTCATATACAGCTGCCTATATTTATATATAGCACTCTGTATTAGGTTGATGGTCACTTAAGTTAGAACACGTTCTAAAAGAAGTACTTTATATCTTGTGTATATTTTGACTAATTTTTGTGTATAGAATTGATTTTAGTACTTTTGTCTTTTAATCTTCATACTAGCTTTATAAATTGTTAGTTTGCAACCTTACTGTATCTTTGTTTTTATAAGTAATGTTTTTCCTTTTTCTAATTTTCTTTTAGTGATAGCCTTTCCTTTTCCACTTAAAGAACTCCCTTTAACATTTATTGTAAGGCTGGTTTACTGGTGATGAATTCCTTTAATGTTGTTCGTCTGGAGAACTGTTTATTTTTCCATGAATTCTAAATGATAACCTTGATTGTAGGTTATTTTCCTTTTAGCACCTGAATATTTCATGCCACTCCTTTCTTGCCTGCAAAGTTTCTGCTGACAAATCAACTGATAGCCTTATGGTATTTCCTTTGAATGTAACTGTTTTTCTATTGCTACTTTTAAGAGTCTCTACTTAATTACTATGTGTCTTGATATAAAGCTCCTTCGGTTCATCTTTCTGGGGGGCTCTCTGCATTTTCTTCCCTAGGTTAGGGATGTTTTCAGCCTCTTTCTCTCTTCTGGGACCCCTATTATGCAAATGTTTGATTTGAAGTTGTTGCAAGAGATCTCTTACCATCCCATTTAAAAAAATTATTTTAAAAATTATTTTAAACAGCAGAACGGTCAGTTTGGTTGCTTTCCATCACTCTATCTTCCACATCCTCTAATCTGCTATGATTCCTTTTAGTGTATTTTTCATTTCAGTAATTGTATTGTTCAGCTTTGAATGGTTCTTTTTTATATTTTCTCTTTCTTGGAGTCCTCCCTGAATTTGTCCCCTCTTCTCTCCAATACAGTGAGCATTTTTATTACCAGTACTTTGAATTCTTTTTCAGGTAGATTGCTTATCTCTGTCTTGTTCTTTTATTTAGAACATAGTCCTCTGCCTCCTCATTTTATCTGGCTCTCTGTGTTTGCTTCTATGTATTAGGAGGTCAGCTACATCTCCTATCCTTGAAAGCAGTGTCCTTAAATAGTAGTTGTCCTGTGGTGCCCAGAGACACAATACCTCCTGGGTCACCAGAGCTGGGCACTCCAGGGATGTCCCCTGTGTAGGCCATGTGCCCCTTCCTGTTGAGGTGAGAACGGCCCTCTGCACAGCTGCCTGAAAGGCTGGGTGCTGCCTCTGCTGGAGCACTGGTGCACAGGGCCAGCCCGTCTGTCGGCCGTGCCCACAAGACTACAGATAGCCTGCTGGTGGGTGGGCCTGGCTCCTTCCCTCCCATGGCAGTTGTCACTTTGATGGGGTACCTGCTGGGCTGGGTGTGTTAGGTGGCAGAGTCCACAGGGGAACACTGAGGCAAGGTGCTGGCATGCAGATGGAGTGTGGCAAAACTGGCTTTGGCAAGCATCTAGCCAGCCAGTCTGTGGGAGGGCACAAAAAGGCCTATGACAACCTCTACTGCCCTGGAGAAAGCTCTCGCAGGCCCCTGGCCCAGCAAACATCCAAAGTTAATTAGTAAATCTCCTTTCAAACTGCAGCTACTGTGTTGGGCCTCAGACTGATCAACACGACTGTCCCAGGGCTAAGCCCCACTGATTTTCAAAGCCAGATTTTATGGGGTCTCATCTTTCCGGTGCTCATCCCCAGGGCTTAGTGTGCTGGGTTTGGGGGACTTTATCCCATCTCCCCTTCAGATTCACTCCTTCCCACTTATGAGCTGGGATGGGGAAGGGCTTGGATCCCAGTCTGTCAAGGCTCTGCCCCTTTCCCCTCCTCTTTGTCATTAGCTTTGTCTGTTCTGCTGGTTCAGGTCATTTTCAGATTTAGTTGTATGAGATGCAGTTGCTGCCTTTGTGTGTACATGGGAGGAGGTTATCACAGGGACCTCCTATTCTGCTGTCTTCCCAGAATCCCCCTAAAAGCCCGAGATTCTTTTTTTTTTCATATTGAAGTATAGCTGTTATACAATAAATGTCTGAGACTCTTAACACATATTTAGGCTAATACAGCTAGGATCAAATTTTTGGTTAAGCCATCAGTTGTTTTAAACATAGTGTCAGTAAAATGTAATATTCTCTTACGAAGTTTTATCCTTTCTCAAGATTGGCATGAGATAATTTCTTAATAGAGCACCAATTATTGTTCATTATTAGTCAACATAGTTTTCATTACCCTGATGGAGATGTGCCTGTCAGCTTTACTAGGAAAACAGCTTGTGTAGACAGTAATAATCATTAGGAGCTCAGGGTAGCATTCATAAAGACTTAATAGGAATTAGGATGATTGGACTTATTCTCACATTTATTTCTCTCTCAAGAATTACAGAAAAGCTGTTTCACGTAGTCTGATTTTTTATCCTGCATTTTTGTAGAATGGAAGATGGTGAACAAGAAAGAAAAACAAAGTCCTTCAGGTGCATTGACCTGTTGAGATTGGTACATGGTGGGTGGAGAAAACTCACATATGTAAATCTTTAGCCAAAACAAAAGGAAATATCACGATAGAATGGGTTCACAAATATTAGGTTTTTCTAATATGTCATGCTCTGAGAAGCAGTGATTATCAAATACCTTTCTTTTCTATTTGAAAAACATTTTGGCTTATGTGCCTTTACATTTCTCTTAGAATAGCTGTGTATTAAAAACACTGTCGTTTTCTTTAAGCACCAGAGAAAAGCTGATTCATACTATAAGCCCATCAGAATTATAAGAAACATATGAATATGTTTCAACATATTCTTCTTCTATCAACCAGAATTTTCTTCTACATCCTAGGTATTGCTTTTCCTCCATTTACTCTGGTTTTTGATAGGATTCTATAAAACACTGACATAGTTCAAAGTGGCAGTAACAGTACACAAGAGTTAGGAGCCAGAGCCTTGAAAAATTGTTAAGCAGAGAACTAGCCTCTGGATAAAAAGGCCTTTCCTTAATAAAATCCTCCAGCCTTGGCTGTAAAGTGTCTTATTTAAAAATTGGCTATTTCATCCTCCTGGATTTCCCGGTCCCCAGCTTGTTCTTACTTGTCTCCCACCCGAGCTCTGAGAGAGAGAAACACTTCCTCAGCTGCGTATATTCCTGGAATCCAGCATCTCTGTCCATCGCTGCTGTCCGTACTGATGCGCAATAGTGGTAGAAAGAAGAGGTAATCATTCTAGCATGAGGACAACTATAATACTCTTTTAATCACATTTAAATCTAAGAAAGTTCTCATGAATAGACCAAAGTATGAGTAGATAAGTCAATATATGTGTAATTTGAATTCCATCCATTTCATCTCAAGTACGTATTTTGTTCCAGGAGCAAATGGTTGGCAGAGGGTGGGGGAGAGTACTGGCTTCCTCGGCCTCCGTCAGGGCTCTCTCCTCTCTCACTGTTATGTGGAAATTCTGGAATCGCCATGATCTGAGTGTTGTAGGAGAAACAGGCAAATGTTTACTGTTAAGTGTGAAAGTAAAATAGCCTAATTCTTGAAATCTAGGATATACAATTTTTTCCCCTACATTTTATCACATGTGCGAAATGTCTTATCACCAATGGCATCTCCCTGTTAAGTGGCAGCATTTATCTTTCCCTGTGATGCGTTACATAGTGTCATGAAATGTACTGAGGTAGCTGGGAGAGGGAAGTAAGTAATCATGCAGCGGCCAAAGAGAGCTTCCCAGAGGAATAATGGAGCAGGGTTTTGAAGAAGGAATAGGATTTTTTTTTCCCGAGAATATAGAAGGGAAGGACATTCTAAGCCTAGGGAAGAGCAGGCCCCGAGGAGGTGTGAGTTGGCGTGGCGTGTCCGAGGGGGAGCAGGGCTGCCGGCGTTGCTGCTCTGTACCATTTGGAGCTGCAGGGAGGACACGTGGAGAGAAGAAACTGGGGATGCGGGCATGAGGCAGGCGACAGAGAACCCCGGGATGTCATCCGGGAGTTTGGCCACTCCTCGGGAAGAACGATGATTCCAGAAGCAGCGGGCAGGACTGACTGGAAGAGGAAGGCCCCAGAAGAAACAGGGTAGAGGCTTTCCGGGGGGAGTGCCGTGAGCTGTCTGTCATAAAGGCCCAAGTTAAGGCAGTGGCAGAGCAGATGGAGAGAGGATGTACTTGAGGTGTCACGAACTAGGAGCTGTAGGAGTTTGTGATTATCTGCCTGCTCAGAGTGAAGAAGGGCGAGGAGTCTAGAATGAGGCTAATGGCGTCACCAACCAAGATGAACTGTACGTAAGAGTAAACAGGGGCTGTGGAAAGAGAATTTGGGTTAAATTGCAGACTACGAGCAGTTGGGATTTCTTGAGATTTTGGGTGCTTGTGAGTTATTTAGTTGTGACCTGTTTGAATAAGATAGGGGTTCAGTGGTAAGTGGCTTTTGAGTGGTTGTGAAGCCTTTTGAAGGAATGAGCTCTCTTTGGGTGAAGCTCTGGGGTGACGGAAGAGGTGTGCCTGTAGGGAATACTGGGGGACACAGTATTTAAGAATAGAGAAAGAGCCGAGTAAGGAGACCAGGGGGCTGAGCTGGGCAGGTGAGGAATTTCCAGAGTCAAGTTCAAGGCAGGGAGCAGCAAGGGCCTGCATGACATAAGGAGGACCTCTGTGAGGTCAGGGTTAGCGGAACGGGGTTGTAGAAGGTTGATTTTGATAGACGGAGAAGTGCTTTGGGAATGAAAGATAGAGTAGAGGCTGCGCTCTTTCAGGAAGCTGGCTGAGAAGGGAAGAGACCTGAGCACATTTATAGACCCATGGGAAGGATCCGTGAAAGAGACCGACTTTAAGATGCTGAGAGCACAGCTCAGGCCAAAACTAGAGGGGAGTTGACTTTGCACAGAAAACTACCCCTCTTTTCCTCTAACATGGAGGGAAGTTTGAAAACCTCTCACAGTGGCTCAGACACATAGATGACTTAGGTTTTGAAGGGTTCAAGAAATAACGTGGTGGGGGAAAGGAACAAGGATAGTGGGTGGGAGCAAAAGCGGTGTGAATGGGTGCCATTTCTGCATCCCCGACCCCCCACCCCCAATGCCCCTTTTCCCTGAATGGCAACTGCAGGGCTGGAGTTGGGCGGAAGAGCAGCGTGTGGCTTGCCGGCCTCCCTCTGCACTCTCACTGGCGCCTCTGGGGTAACTGGGGTCTGCTTTCTGCTTTCTAGAGAAGCTCATCGCCAAATGGAGAAGCGAAGGAGAGATAAAATGAATAACCTGATTGAAGAGCTGTCTGCAATGGTCCCTCAGTACAATCCTGTGGCATGTAAACGGGACAAACTTATGGTTTTGAGATTAGCTGTCCAACACTTGGAAGCTTTAAAAACTGAGTTGGAAAACAGGCTCCACATCTGATTTGTGACGTCTTCCCTACAACTGAGCTCTCTGATTGGTTTGGTTTGTTGTTATTGGCTGTCGAGATTCTCTGCAAATGTGTTTTCAGCTTTATAGGCATTAATGTTGATGTTTGCTCATATTCTGTGTGTGAAAAGAGTAATTTGGATGTCAGAAAACTTGGTTTCACTAAAAGCTTTATCTTCGGCTTAACTGTGTGAACTTGAAAATTCTAGATATTTCTACTCTTTTTCTCATGTATAATATGAAGATACTAATACGTGACATACCTACCCCTTAATATTTTAGAACTTCTGAAATGTAGTATTATTATAATTTTAAGTTATTGGCTGATTTCCACCCTTAGAAAAGAAAATATTAAATTCAGCAATTTCTCTTAAATCTTCATTCATTTTAGTAAGTAGTACCTTAAAATACATCACACCTTACTATTCCAAGGCATTCTCACATATATGAGACCTGGGGTGAAGGAGGTCCTTAGCCATTGCTTCTTAGGCGTGTGTGATCATTTGTGCCCCTACCAGTTCCCCAGTCTGAGCTTCAATTTTAAATCAAAGTGTAAGTGTACAGGTATATGTGTATAGGCAACATCACGTCTGGTTTCTGAGTAACCCCCAGTCCAACGTGGGAGGCAGAATGATGGGAATAATATTGTGTTTCAGATACACGAATGTTAATGACACACGTGTACTCAGAAGACCTAGCAGAGACGTGAGCTGCAGACCACAGAGGAGACTCTGAAAGCTCGGATTTGTAAAGACCTAAAACATCATAGAAGTTTGGCTCAGAAAGCATAGAGAAGGAATAAGCAAAGGATGACCAAGGATGTTATTTAGATCTTTGTCCTATGTTGCATGACTGGAAGAGGAGCATATGTGGTCAGAATACTGGGACTTTGCCAAGTGGAGTTAAAGCAGCTTCGGGGAGAGGCAGTGTTAACCTGGACTCCAAGTGCAAGTCAGAGCCCAGATCAAGAGTCTTATAATGAGCAAAAGAACTAGGGAAATTTGTTCGGATTCGAGGAGGTAAAGGAGAGGGGAACATACAGTAATTAGGAAGTAAAGCCAGAGACAGCTATTATAGGCCAATTTAATAGCATAAGTTGTAAAAATAGGCACTTTAAATCACCTCTTTAGAACTCCACATAGGGTAGAAAATGGGTTTTGCCCTCCAACCAGCTGACTGCATACAGATCTGGAGAGCAGGCAGAGGGGAAAACAAAGTACAGCCTTGATCCCTTGAAGGCCATGCAAGTGTTGGGGTACTGCCTGGCAGGCTTCTTCTGGGGAGTGTGATTGGAGGTCTTACTTTCATAACCATCTCTTGAGAAACAAGATTCTTTTTTACTCACCACTGAATCTTGCATAAGTTGCTTGCCATATTTCCCTTAAATCTTTTAGCAATGAATGTTTGTGGGCTCAACTGAGGTCACTTGAGTGCAACCCTAAAATTACCCCAGGGCTTTCACATTGGCAATGTCCAGAAGGAGGACCTGAGGGAAAACCCATGAATCAGTCAACTAACTCAGCAAACATGAAACAGCATCAGCTAGGCTCCCTGTCTGTGCTGGGGGACAAAAGTGAATGAGGCAGATCTCTGTGCTGTGGTGCTCAGGGACGCCAAGAGAGACAGACCCGTGAGGAGGCTGAGAACCTAACGTGATAAATGTTACAGTGGCAGTAAGAGAGGAGAGGCCAGGGAAGCTCGGTAGGGAGGAGGGACTCTGTATCCAGAGGGGATATCCTGGAACAGAGAGTCGATTGCGCCTTTGGCCTCCTAAGCTGAAGTGAGGTGGCCAAGTGCCCGTCACACATCCTGACCAGACCCTTTAGTCAGTGCCACCCACAAGTGAGATGACTTAAAGCAGCTGGGTCTGCATTCAGTGCACTACTGGAGTGTGCCCCCAACTCACTCAGTGAAAGTCTAGACGCTAAATCATCAGTGGGCTGTGCGTGTGGATCGTGTCATTTTGGTCCATACATAATTGCTTTAAAGACAGAAGGATGGTGAAATGGTTCTTTTCCCTACATTCTACAGCAGTATTTCTCCAACGACCTGGGTGAAGGACGAGTGCCCTGCCCCAGTGAGTTGTAAAATATGGCACAGCCAATTAGGGGGAAAATGATCAGGGGCTGGGATGGCGCACAGGCTGCTGGCGACACTGGCCTGCAGACCACATCTGGAGGAGCCCTACTCAGCGGCATGCCCTTCCAGAGAACCTGCGGGCCTGCTGTGGGGGCGGTCTCAATACGGGCACGCAGCAGGGCACAGCGGTGGTGCGCATGGGTGCTGGAAGCAAACCCCCTGGGTTCAAATCCTGGCTCCCTGACTTACCCACGTTATTTAACACCCACTTCTGTGAAGCGGGCATAATGCATTTGCCTCACAGGGCGGCTGTTAGGAGTAAAGAATAATCCGTATAAAGGGCAAGCACAATGTTTAATAGTGAAAGTGGGGGCAAGAGGAGGAATAGTTCTTATCGTGATTTGGAACAATTTTTTTAACCTAATGAACACTGAAATAAAGGTAAGTGATCATGTTTTTGCCATCAGAAATCTGAGTAAAGTCTGTCACCTTCTTTGGCAGGTGTATAGAATATCACAGGGGGCCTTTATTAACCCAGCTCACCCGAGCTTCAGCTCTACCTGTACAGCCCTTATTTTCCTATTAGCACATCTGCCCTCACTCACTCACCTGCTCAGGGCTGGCCCACCCGGGCTGACAGACGCTGCCAGGGATTCCCCAGCCTACTTCTGCCAACGCTGCTTCACGCCAGATCTGGAGACGTCACTGCCTTGCTCAAATTGATTTATTGCTCTGCCCTGGCCTGACACTGAGTCTTTTGTCATTCTCAACTCTCTCCTGCAGGTTGTTGTGTAGTCATTGTAACTATGAGAAATCTTTTGAGGGAATTCTTTGAAGCCTATCTAGAAGGTAGATTCTGAAAGAGGGTATTTGCTTTTGCTTATTATACCAGACTCTCAGGGGTGCTACCAGTCTGAGAAACTAACAAATCATACCATGAAGTGTTTTTGATTTTCTGGTTTTGCCCACCACTTAGGTAATTGGTGAATTTGGGCTGCAGATCCATCCAGGGGCCAATGTTTGGTTAAAATGTCTCAGGGTGTTGGCCTACCTTTCTCTCGCAATTGCAGCTTTTCTTGTAACCCTCAAAACTGGGGCTCGGGGGCAGGGAAACCGATGACCTCTGGGAACGGCACACCTTGCGCCCCCTTGTGGCCATGAGGGGCTTTCCCGTCACGGTTGGTGGATCATGGATGCCCCCAGGTCAGTCTTTTATCTAGGTTTTGACCTGATGATGATTTTGCCAGCTCTTCAGATACTTTAGAGACTTTATGCTAAGGGCTTAAAATGAATTATTTCACTATATTTCATACCTTTTTGTGTATTATCAGAAACTTCTATATGATCTTTAAAGAGCCGTATAGAAAAATCCTATGAATCCATAAAATTTTTCAGAATTCCATAATCTCCCCATTCAGGGTAATTCATATAATAAGTTTTAATAATCTAAGAAACTACAAAAATAAATAGCTTCTTAGATATTGTTGCATGGTATCATAATATTATAGATAACATATTGCCTTCATTTTTGGAAATATACAGCTCTGACTGTCCGTGCATTTGAGTATAAAGGGATTAGTAGTTCCAAGAATTTACAGTCCAAGAGCAGGAAGTCTTACTCTAGTAATAACAAAGAAAGAATGGTTACAGAAGGTCTTACAATGTGCTGAAGAGAAAACAACCATTTTCATGGTCCTCATTCTCATCGCCACCATCACCAATAGCAGCGGCTATTCACTGAGTACTGGAAATGTACTAGCTGATCAGTGAACATCAGCATCCCTCCTGTATTTTGAATAACTTTTTGACTTGTTTATTTTTAGATATGACAAATTCTTCTTTATTTTAAAATAATTTATTTTATTATCATTAATCTACAATTACATCTGCAATATTACGGTTATTAAACTACCCCTTCATCAGGTCCCCCCCACCAACCCCATTACAGTCACTGTCCATCAGCGTAGTGAGATGCTATAGAATCACTACTTGTCTTCTCTGAGTTGTACTGCCCTCCCCGTGCCCCCCCAACATTACAACATTACATTACATTAATCGTAATGCCCCTTTTTCCCTCTTATCCCTCCCTTCCCACCCATTTTCCCCAGTCCCTTTCCCTTTGGTAACTATTAGTCCTTTCTTGGGTTCTGTGAGTCTGCTGCTGTTTTGTTCCTTCAGTATTTTTTCTTTGTTCTTATACTCCACATATGAGTGAAATCATTTGATACTTGTCTTTTTCGGCTTGGCTTATTTCACTGAGCATAATACCCTCTAACTCCATCCATGTTGTTGCAAATGGTAGGATTTGTTTTCTTCTTATGGCTGAATAATATTCCATTGTGTATATGTACCAATTCTTCTTTATCCATTCATCTACTGATGGACACTTAGGTTGCTTCCATTTCTTGGCTATTGTAAATAGTGCTGCAATAAACATAGGGTGCATCTGTCTTTTTCAAATTGGGCTGCTGCATTCTTAGGGTAAATTCCTAGGAGTGGAATTCCTGGGTCAAATGGTATTTCTATTTTGAGTTTTTTTGAGGAACTTCCATACTGCTTTCCACAATGGTTGAACTAATTTGCATTCCCACCAGCAGTGTAGGAGGGTTCCCTTTTCTCCACATCCTCGCCAACATTTGTTGTTGTTTGTGTTTTGGATGTTGGCCATCCTCACTGGTGTGAGGTGATATCTCATTGTGGTTTTAATCTGCATTTCTCTGATGATTAGCGATGTGGAGCATCTTTTCATGTGCCTGTTGGCCATCTGAATTTCTTCTTTGGAGAAGTGTCTATTCATGTCCTCTGCCCATTTCTTAATTGGATTATTTGCTTTCTGTTTGTTAAGGTGCATGAGTTCTTTATATATTTTGGATGTCAACCCTTTATCAGATACGTTTTTTATGAATATATTCTCCCATACTGTAGGATGTCTTTTTGTTCTACTGATGGTGTCCTTTGCTGTACAGAAGCTTTTCAACTTCATATAGTCCCACTTGTTCATTTTTGCTTTTGTTTCCCTTGCCCGGGGAGATATGTTCATGAAGAAGTTGCTCATGTTTATGTCCAAGAGATTTTTGCCTATGTTTTTTTCTAAGAGTTTTATGGTTTCATGACTTACATTCAAGTCTTTGATCCACCTTGAGTTTACCTTTGTGTATGGGGCTAGACAGTAGTCCAGTTTCATTCTCTTACATGTAGCTGTCCAGTTTTTCCAACACCAGCTGCTGAAGAGGCTGTCATCTCCCCATTGTATATCCAAGGCACTTTATCAAATATTAATTGACTGTATATGTTTGGGTTAATGTTTGGATTTTCTATTCTGTTCCACTGGTCTGTGGGTCTGTTTTTGTGCCAATACCAAATTGTCTTGATTACTGTGGCTTTTGTAGTAGAGCTTGAAGTCAGGGAGCGTAATTCCCCCTGTTTTATTCCTCCTTCTCAGGATTGCTTTGGCTATTCGGGGTCTTTTGTGGTTCCATATGAATTTTAGAATTATTTGTTCCAGTTCATTGAAGAAAGCTGTTGGTAGTTTGATAGGGATTGCATTGAATCTGTAGATTGCTTTAGGTAGTATAGCCATTTTGACAATATTATTCTTCCTAGCCAAGAGCATGGGATGCATTTCCATTTGTTAGTGTCCTCTTTAATTTCTCTTAGGAGTGTCTTGTAGTTTTCAGAGTACAGGTCTTTCACTTCCTTCGTTAGGTTTATTCCTAGGTATTTTATTCTTTTGATGCAATTGTGAATGGAATTGTTTTTCTGATTTCTCTTTCTGTTAGTTCATCGTTAGTGTATAGGAAAGCAACAGATTTCTGTGTGTTAATTTTGTATCCTGCAACTTTGCTGAATTCAGATATTAGTTCTAGTAGTTTTGGAATGGAGTCTTTAGGGTTTTTTATGTAGAGTAACATGTCATCTGCAAATAGTGACAATTTGACTTCTTCTTTACCAATCTGGATGCCTTGTATGTCTTTGTTTTGTCTGATTGCTGTGGCTAGGACCTCCAGTACTATGTTGAATAACAGTGGAGAGAGTGGGCATCCCTGTCTTGTTCCCGATCTTAGATGAAAAGCTTTCAGCGTCTCGCCATTAAGTATGATGTTAGCTGTGGGTTTGTCATATATAGCCTTTATGATGTTGAGGTACTTGCCGTCTATACCCATTTTGTTGAGAGTTTTAATCATGAATGGATGCTGAATTTTGTCAAATGCTTTTTCAGCATCTATGGAGATGATCATGTGGTTTTTGTTCTTCTTTTTGTTGATGTGGTGGATGATGTTGATGGATTTTCGAATGTTGTACCATCCTTGCATCCCTAAGATGAATCCCACTTGATCATGGTGTATGATCCTCTTGATGTATTTTTGAATTCGGTTTGCTAATATTTTGTTGAGTATTTTTGCATCTACGTTCATCAGGGATATTGGTCTGTAATTTTCTTTTTTGGTGAGGTCTTTTCCAGGTTTTGGTATTAGAGTGATGCTGGCTTCATAGAATGAGTTTGGAAGTATTCCCTCCTCTTCTATTTTTGGAAAACTTTAAGGAGAATGGGTGTTATTTCTTCTCTATATGTCTGGTAGAATTCAGAGGTGAATCCATCAGGCCCAGGGGTTTTGTTCTTTGGTAGTTTTTTGATTACCAATTCGATTTCGTCACTGGTGATTGGTCTGTTTAGTTTTTCTGTTTCTTGCTTGGTCAGTCTTGGAAGGTTGTATTTTTCTAAGAAGTTGTCCATTTCTTCTATGTTTTCCAGCTTGTTAGCATATAGATTCTCATAATATTCTCTTATAATTCTTTGTATTTCTGTGGGGTCCGTCGTGATTTTTCCTTTCTCATTTCTGATTGTGTTTATGTGTGTAGATTCTCTTTTTCTCTTAATGAGTCTGGCTAGGGGTTTATCTATGTTGTTTATTTTTTCAAAGAACCAGCTCTTGGTTTCATTGATTTTTTTCTATTGTTTTATTCTTCTCATTTTTATTTATTTCTTCTCTAATCTTTATTATGTCCCTCATTCTGGTGACTTTGGGCCTCATTTGTTCTTCTTTTTCCAATTTCAGTAATTGTGTCTTTAGACTATTCATTTGGGAATGTTCTTCCTCTTTAAATAGGCCTGGATTGCAATATACTTTCCTCTTAGAACTGCCTTTGCTGCATCCCACAGAAGTTGTGGCTTTGTGTTGTTGTCATTAGTCTCCATATATTCTTTGATTTCTGTTTTGATTTGGTCATTAACCCACTGATTAATTAGGAGAGTGTTGTTAAGTCTCCATGTATTTGTGAGCCTTTTTGATTTCTTTCTAAAATTTATTTCTAGTTTTATACCTTGGTGATCTGAGAAGTTCGTTGGTAGGATTTCAGTATTTTTGAAGTTACTGAGGTTCTTTTTGTGGCCTAGTATGTGGTCTATTCTGGAAAATGTTCCATGTGCACTTGAGAAGAATGTGTATCCTGTTGCTTTTGGTGTAGAGTTCTGTAGATGTCTGTTAGGTCCATCTGTTCTAGTGTGTTGTTCAGTGCCTCTGTGTCTTTACTTATTTTCTGTCTGGTTGATCTGTCCTCTGGAGTGAGTGGTGTGTTGAAGTCTCCTAAGATGTATGCATTGCTGTCTATTTCCTTCTTTAATTCTGTTAGTATTTGTCTCACATATGCTGGTGCTCCTGTGTTGGGTGCATATATATTTATAATGGTTATATCTTCTTGTTGGACTGACCCCTTTATCATTATGTAATATCCTTCTTTATCTTTTGCTACTTTCTTCGTTTTGAAGTCTATTTTGTCTGATACAAGTACTGCAACACCTGCTTTTTTCTCTTTGTTGTTTGCATGAAATATCTTTTCCATCCCTTCACTTTTAGTCTGTGTATATCTTTGGATTTGAGGTGAGTTTTTGTAGGCAGCATATAGATGGGTCTTGCTTTTTTATCCATTCTGTTACTCTGTGTCTTTTGATTGGTGCATTCAGTCCATTTACATTTAGGGTGATTATTGATAGGTATGTACTTATTGCCATTGCTGGTTTAGATTCGTGGTTACCAAGGGTTCAAGGGTTGCTTCTTTACTATCTAACAATCTAACTTAACTTTCTTGTTAAGTTATTGTAAACACAGTCTGATGTTTCTTTATTTCTCTCCCTTCTTATTTCTCCTCCTCCATTCTTTCTATAATAGGTGTTTTATTCTTTGCCTTTAGTTAGTGTTTGGATGATCTGCTTTCTTTGCTATGATTTTATTTTCTCTGGTGACATCTTCTTAGCCTTAGTTGTGCTTCCATCTAGAGCAATCCATTTAAGATATCCTGTAGTGGTGGTTTATGAGAGGCAAACTCTCTCAACTTTCGTTTGTCTGGAAATTGTTTAATCCCTCCATCATATTTAAATGATATTCGTGCTGGATACAATATTCTTGGTTCGAGGCCCTTCTGTTTCATTACGTTAAATATATCATGCCATTCTCTTCTGGCCTGTAAGGTTTCTGTTGAGAAGTCTGATGATAGTCTGATGGGTTTTCCTTTTGTAGGTGATCTTTTTTCTCTCTCTAGCTGCCTTTAATACCCTGTCTTTATCTTTGATCTTGCCATCTTAATTATTATGTGTCTTGGTGTTGTCTTCCTTGGGTCCCTTGTGTTGGGAGATCTATGAGCTTCGGTGGACTGCGAGACTACTTCCTTCCCCAGCGAGGGAAAGTTTTCAGCAATTATTTCATCAAAGACACTTTCTATCCCTTTTTCTCTCTCTTCTTCCTCTGGTACTCCTATAATGCGAATATTGTTCCGTTTGGATTGGTCACACAGTTCTCTTAATATTCTTTCATTCCTAGAAATCCTTTTATCTCTCTCTGCCTCAGCTGCTCTGTACTCCTGTTCTCTGTTTTCTATTCCATTAACAGTCTCTCGCATTTCATCCATTCTGCTGTTAAGCCCGTCGATCGCTTGTCTGATTTCTGCATTGTCTTTCCTCAGTTCCCTCACTTCCTCCCTCAGCTCTTGCACATTTCTCTGTAGGTCCATCAGCATGGTTATGACTTTATTCTGAATTCTTTTTCAGGGAGGCTGTGTATTTCCATCCCTTCAGACTCCCTCTCTGGGGTTGTCTGGTTGATTTTGGTCTGAACCATATTCCTCTGTCTTTTCATGCTATAGAATTCGTCACTGATAGTTGCCACATATGTCAGCTGAGCTCTTTAAGACTTTAAAAAGAGAAAAAAAAAGAGAAAAAAAGAAGAAAGAAAGAAGAGAAAAAACAAAAACAAAACAAAACAAAACAAAAAAAACGCCCACCGGACATAGATTCTGTGGGAATGCTGTAGGTGGCGCTATTGCCCCGCTATTCCGCAGCCATGGCTGCGCTGCTCCGCAGGGCCCTTTATCGCTCTGGCAGGGGTGGGAACGAATAGGAGACTGTTGATCTCAGTGAGAAGTGTAAGTATGGCTACGCTTCCTCAGTTGCCAGCTAAGGCGTCTGAAACTACCCAGGACTCCCAGCCTGCTGGGCTGGGTGTGCTGGGGCGATCCAGCTCCTCCGCTGGGCTCCTGTCTCTTTAAGACCGCTGAAGAAAGCGCATGCTTTTTTTTTTTCCTTCCTGGGAGCTGGCTGCAAGCACCCTGGCGCGTTCCCCGCTCAGATCCTGCCCCTCTGTCTCTCCAATCTCCGCTGCACTGCGCAATGTGGGTCAGCGCTCCCCGCGCAGATCACCGGGGCTGGCTACTTTGCGGGGTGTACTTCCACTCCCTCCCGGCTCTGAATCCTCTCCTCCCGCCGGTGCGCTGGGGTGGGGGACGGCTCGGGTCCCGCTGGGTCGCAGCTGCGTATCTTACCCGCCTCTTGGGGTACTGAGTCCTCTCGGGTGTAGCTGCACGCTGTGCGCTTTCCTGTGTATTCTCGTCTCTCTTTTAGGAATAGATGTATTTGCTGTGTTTTCATAGATAAATATAGTGTTGGGAGGAGATTTCTGCCGCCCTGCTCACACCGCCATATTCTGAAGTCCATTTTTTTCTGTTTTCTTTTATTGCTCATGTTTTTGCTGTCATCTAAGAATTCATTGGCAAATCCAAAGTCATGAATATTTATCCTTGTGTTTTCTTGTAAGAGAATTACCGTTTTAGCTCTTATATTTGGGTCTGTGATTCATTTAGAATTAATTTTTTTATGTGATGTGAGGTAGGGGTCCTACTTCAGTATTTTCCATGTGGAAATCCTGCTGTCCCAGCACTATTTTTTGAAGAGACTGTTCTTTCTCCATTGAATGGGTTTGGCACCCTTTTCAAAAATAAGTTGGCTATAGATGAAGGGTTAGAATCTATTTTTATGGGATAAGTTTTTAATATGGTTTAGCAGCATAGACTTCTTAATATTAGAATATCTTAAGGCCAACTTGGGCCCTTTTGCCAGCAGGTATCAGAAAACCAATCACCCAGGCACCACTGTTTTGCAGAGAGAAAGATTTAATGTCAGGAGGCTGCACAAGGAGACCTTAAGCAGGGCTCAAACCTGTCTCCCTGACCTCAACTGGAGTACAGAATCTATGCAGGTGGCTTATGCATATTTAGCAGGGGCTGGTGTAATTAAAAGAGTTGGGGCAGAACTTTTCTCTTGTACCTGTGTAGCATGTTAACACATTACTACATATACCGTATGTTCAAAAATGGCTAAAGTCTGCCCAGAGGTGGACATTTTAGTACGTAATGAGGAAGAGGTAACCTCAGGTCATCTGAAACTGTTTCTTGGAAGACTCAGATGAGGGTGGTTGGCTTGACCAGTTTGACCTGGTCTGCTCTGAGTGAGGCTGGCTCCAAGGGTCCTGCGAAACGACTCATGGCTTCTTTGTCTTAGAAAAGACAGAACAGAAAGCTGTAATGAATTTTAACAATGTCGTAATGGGCAGGAAATGACATTTGGCTTTTTAATTAAAAGGCCATGGTTTCACGTCTATACCTACTTCTTTGGTGATCTCATCCAGTCTCATGGTTTTAAATATCATCTGTGTGATGAGGATTCCCAATTACGTATTTCCAGTTTAGAGCTCTTTCCTTAACTCCAGACTTCTGTATATGTAAGTGCCCAGTTCACATTTCCATTTGGCTAATAGCCATCTTAATATGCACAAAACTGATATGATTTCTATCTTCCCTCTCTTCAGTTGTTCAGGCAAGAATTCTTGGAGATCCTTGGAGTTATTTTTGTGTCATACGCTGTCCCATATTCTCCTTCCAGACTGTTATCATCCCTGCTGGCTCTGCCTTCACATTATATCCAGTCTGACCATTCCTCCTTACTCCACCACAGTCGCCGTTGTCATCCTGCATTATTGCCTGGGTTATCACTAGCCTCCTAACTAGTCTCCTTCTTTCTGTCCTTGCTTCATGCAGTGTGTTTTCAAAATAGTAATAGAGTGATCCTTCAGCCCTCAGGCCAGCCCATGTCAGTCCTCTGCTGGGAACCCTTCAGGACTTTCCCTTTTGGTCACTGTAGAGCTGAAGTCTTCTGTGTCCTGGGAAGTCCTTCGAGCCCTGGGCTTCATTTCTTACCGCTCCTTCCTTCCCCTGAGCTGGTCTGAGACCCGAGGCCGCACCCCCACCCCCAGTTGCTGGGCTTAGAGACCCGAGGCTGCGCCGCCCCCCCCTGCTTGTCTGAGGCCAGAGGCTGCACCTCCCCCCCGTGCTGGGCTTAGAGACCCACGCTGCACTCCCCCGTTAGTCTTAAAGACCCGGGGCCGCGCCTCCCCACCCTTTTGGTCTGAGACCCCCCAAGGCCGCACTCTGCTGGTCTGAGACCCCCCCAGGCCCCACCTCCTCTGCTGGGCTGCAAACCCGAGGCCGCACCTCCCCCCCACGTGCTGGTCTTAGAGACCCGAGGCCGCGCCTCTCCCCCTGCTGGTCTGAGACCCCCACCCTCAGGCCGCACCTCCCCCCCCTGGCTGGGCTTAGAGACCCGAGGCCGCACCTCCCCACCCCCCACGTGCTGGTCTGAGACCCGAGGCCGCGCCTTTCTCCAGGCCTTGGCAGTTGCGGCCCCCTTGGCTTGGGGCGCTTCTCCTCAGGACGCCCAGCATATTCTGTATGTCCTTTCCCAAACGCCATCTTCCCACCGATGTCTTCCTCGAGCACCCTATTTAAAGTTGTGATATGTCTTTCTACCTCTAAGCAAGCGATTCCTTTTTTTTCTGCTTTCTCTTCTTAGCACTTACTGTCTCCTAATATACCGTACAGCTTCCTTATTGTATCTATCACTCTCTCCTGCGCTGGAGCACATGATCTGTGCTAGCAGGGGTTTTTGTTTTCTGCTGTATACTAAGTGTCCAGAGAAGCCCTGGCACATAGTAGGTGCACACCAGATATCTGTTTAATAAAAGAGTAATTGTCTACAAATATTTATGTAGTGCCTGCTGTTCCTGGGCAGTGGACTGTGGAATTCTTTGGTTCTTCTCTTCTTGAAGGGAAGAAGTCCGTCAAGAGACCCAGTAGAGAGTTAAAGCCGCAAAGAGTGTTTTATTTAGCGGAAGGAAAGTACGCTGCAGCGCAGGCTGACCCTGAGGGTGGGTAGCCACCCGCTAGGTTTTATATAGTGTATTTTTATGGGAGTTTATTTGGTTTCCTCCTTCCCATTTTGTCATTTTCACACCATGCTTTGGATCTGCCTTGGTTCCTCATTTTCAGCCTCTTTGCTCAAGTATGTATTCATCATCTTTCCAGTGAGCACCTAAGCAAAAACCCAGGGCGGGGCCAAACTGCAGTGGTCCCTGGGCCGAGGCTGCGTGGAGCCTGGGCGTCTCGCCCTCCTCTCTGCCCTCCTGCTCGGGGCTGTGTGGCTGCCTATGCTAACACTGCGGTATTCCAGGTGTCTGAGAGGGCTGAGGTGATTGATTCTTATGGATGAGATAACGACCTCTACCCTAAAGAGTTTGAGTATGGATGAGTAGGAATTGGTTTTAGAATTGGTTGCTGAAGAATGGAGGTGCCAATCACAAAAACTGATGACAAGAGTGTAAAGACCTACTTCCTTTTTTAGGGAGCTATAATCGTTAAAAAATTTAAACCTACTCCACTTCTGGGGCTAATTCCGCTACTTAGAGGACGATATTACTTACTGTAAGTTATAAAAAGTGTATGTTTGGTCATTCAGATGAACAAAGCATATTTCT